>JAQGAI010000869.1:0-17084 GCA_034696905.1 Lepidocyrtus violaceus
CCCAGCAGCACGATTTCCTCCCTCCCCGAAGGGAACCAACTTGGTCAAGGGTTGGATGACGAAATACTCCAAGTCTCTTCCCCGCCTCCCACTCAAGTGTATTACTCCACGCCTGTCTCAACCGCAACAACATCACAAGGTCTCTTGGGTGACGTCACGGAGACGGAGGTCCTCACTGAGGGACCCGGTTTCAAAGTGGTTCGGAAGAGAATCCGAACCACGCCTCGAGTCGTAGTCCATCCCAGAGGCCATCTTGGACATCAAAACGTTCCGAGGAAGGCTACAGCAGCGTTGAATGAATCTCTGGAAAGCCTATTCCTAACTACCTCCAGTCATCGCCCAGTTCCAAAGGATATCGTTAAGATAAGGAGGCGACGGCCGGGGAAAACGGGCCAGAGGAAGAGATTAACAACGACCACCCCTGACCCGACCACTGACATTACGTACATCACTGCCTACAGTAATAATGAAGCTGTCCAGCTCCAGACTCCATCAACAACGTCCAGACCGATAACTCGAACAACAACTGTGCTCCCATCAGAGTTGAAGTCTCCTGGAAAGAAGCGCTTCGTCCGACGGATGTTCTTCCGACCTTTGAACTACAATCGAAAAAGGAGGGGAGGGGCGAGGAGCCAACAAAATGAGTTCATTGCAACAACCACAGCCCCCATCACCGTAGCTTATGATGATGGAACGACAGGTTTTCCCCAGATTCAAGAAAGAATTGATTTGGATACGGCAGCAACTTCTTCAATCGAGCATGTAAAACAGGAACTGCCAACGACAGTGGAGCCTTTGCTCTCTTCCGAAATCGACGCAGAATACACCAGTTACGAAGACGGAGTGACCAACGGGAATGAAACTGGAACAAACACAACAAAAAATTCCAGCAGCAACTCCACCACGAATTCCCTTCCCCAGCCCGTCATCATCTTCAAAAACATCGAGCTGGAGGATGTCCAACAGCTCAACCGACAAACCAGAGGGGTGAACCAAAGTGACTATTTCAATTTGGAAACTGCCGAGAGCAGGAATCCGATCATGCCCGTGGATCTGAATCCATTTCCCCAAATCCTCGCTCCCAGAACGGTGGCGGAGTGGGATGCCAAGGATAACACTACACATGAAATTGTGGCCGTTAATCTGAAGGATCAAAAAATTCCCAGCGATAAAGGTGCAGGTGACTATGATGAGGACGACCAAGCTTCTGTATCGGATGGGGCCAATACCAGTCAAGATAGCTATGACGAAGGTTACGGTTACGCTGATGAGGATTACGATGATGAGGTCACTCAAAAACCTGTGGAAGAAGATGCACTTTACTTTGATGAGGATTACGAAGATTCGAATAATTCTTCGAGTGTTAATAGCTTTGAAGAAGGGGAGGGGGATGAAAGCAGCAGTTTCCTCAACTCATCTTCTAATTCAAGTAGGAGTAGTAGTAGTAGTCCTAGAAGTATTAGTGGTAGTGTAAGGGACGGTCGTCCTGTTGAAATCGTCTCAATTCGATCTAACGAAAACCTGACGCCAACTTCAACATCATCATCGTCCTCCATAAAGAATGAAGATGTTCGATTTTCTACAACGAAAAGGAGTAGACCTAGTAGCTCATCATCATCGTCGTCATCATCAAGAAAGAGTCCGGGTTATATGTTCAGAGCTAGGAATAAATTACTTCGAACATTCTCTTAAAGATGTACGATATTGATAAGAGTATTCTATGTGTTTATTTAGTTAAGTAGAGAACAATTGTAATATATTTTATTATTTATGAGTAAAAACACGCACTGTTGTATTGATGATTTACCTACCTACTTACATATTGCCAAAGAGCATAATTTTCGGCTCATTTTCAATTTAATCAAATCTGGGACTGAGCTTGTAAAACAAATATAGATTTTAGGATGAGCAAAGATGCCAATAAAGAAGATAATTCAATATTCAAAGGTCCCCTTACATCAGGTGAACTGTGGGTGCAACTCTCAGTAATACTGATTGTGAGCAAATCTTTATTATCGCTACACAATGCGGTGGTCTTACTATTTGCAAGAATAAGGAACATTTTGACTCCAGTCTTTGCTACCTTTACACCAATTTCGCTAATCCGGAAGTATTGCAAGCTCATTTATGGCATTTACAATAAAAATAGAAAAGCATCCTCTCTAATCTGAGAAAATTAAACACATTACGATCTAACGGCATTTAAAAAGATTTTTACTTATACCTAAGCGACTGTTTGACAACGGTAACTGCTCTGTATAAGCCAGTACTAGCAATTAATAACAGTTATATATTATCGGCTGCATTTTTCATACAAAATGTTACAAATACAGATAGTTAAGCCGTTTGCTTTGGATTTCATATCAATTGTACACTAAAAATCCACATACATATAACTTGAAGTGAATCCCCCATGTCATGTCAAATTATTGATGACGAACAAGTTGGCACCTTCCAGCCCAACTTTAGCCACGCAAGCCCAAAAGCAGTCTTTACAATTTGAACCCGACAAAATATCTACCTATTTAATTACCTAAGTATTATGTAATGGTAGAATAAGATAATAATAATAATAACATGCATTTATTTAACTCTTCACGCCTGGCTTCAATCCAAGCTAATAATCTTGATAAGCCGAGCGAGGGTTTAGCCTAGCACAGTGCACAATTAATCTTAGTCCCATTTTTTATGGTACAGTTAAATTGTTATCAAAATAGACTATCCTAATTTTTCTAGCCTCTAGCTCTGTCAAATGGAGTGAGCAAGCAAATGTGCTTGTTGTGGTAGTGGAAGATCAAAAACCTTTTGTACGAAAGGCTTCCTTCCGTTACTTATAACTTTGTAGATAAGATACCTAGCAAGTTTCTGGTCACTTATCTATCTCAAAAAGGAAGGCACTCAAGCAGGACTAGGACCATATAATCATGCCGTTCTATGATGCATACTCGTGCATTAATCATGTCAGCATAAACATATTAATATTTTCATTTTTTTTTGTTTTTCCAAATCTTATTCATAATGAAATGAACACAACTTACAACAATGCTTATTGATAGATACCAGAACACAATTTGCTAAGATTATGTATTGAGAGGATCTACTCATTTCAATACTCATGTCTGAATCATCACATTCTAATGACGATTTGTAAACGGTGAACCTTTTAACTTGCAACCCTTCCAGTTCCAGCGTAGTTTTTAGTTCACAGAAAAGAGTCGGCTGTTTTGTGTCAATTTTAATTTCATTTTGGATGGTCCATTAAAAAATCACAATGGTCTGATCATCAATTACAAATACTGATAAGTAGATATTTTTATGTAAATTTTGATTTTGTGACTCATCATGTTACGGTTAAGTGCAATATTTATTGTGGGAGCCACCCACTTCCTTCTCTTGTTAATTGTGATTGTGACGACCAATGGTCTCAGCATGCCCCCACCCACATCCATGTCACAGCAGTCTCCCCATGAACGTAAAATGGGTAATCTGCCCATGGTACTTGCCTCCTGGGAAAAGGCCGACAAAATGAAGAACAAAATGGAAGTGGAATCCAAGGATGATGAGGATAAGGACAAAGTTTATGATTTTATCGTGGGTTAGCTAATTTCCCAATTTCCGATTCTGATTTAATTTTAGAATCAAAAGTCAATCTGTCGCCATTATTAATTATTTTATTTTTAATTAGTTGGTGCGGGTACTGCTGGGTCAATAATTGCGTCCCGTCTCTCCGAGCAATTCACCGTATTGCTGTTGGAGTCCGGTGGCCAACCCCACATGAACCATGATAACCCTGCGATGTCCCTCATAATGGCAAAGCATCCGGAAACGGATTGGATGTACTCGTCCGTTCCTCAAAATGAAACTTGTCTACTGTGCCCAGATAAGGTCCGACAAAAATTTCAAATTGTCTCCTCAAGCTTATCTAAATCATCTTTGATGATAAGCATTAAAATAAATATGAATTTTTAGAAATACACATTCTCCGCCGGGAAGGGACTCGGCGGCTCCGCAAATCTGAACTACATTGGAACCCTCTACGAAGGCCAGTTTGCAGACTACAATGAGTGGATGGAGGCAACCCAAGATCCGGGCTGGGGTCTCTTTATGCTCCAGTCATATTTCAAAACCGTGAAGGAGTACATGAAGAAAAGTATATAATTCACAATTTGAACTATGTATTTAAAACTGCAGCATATTCTTCAGGCAAGTTTATAATGAATGATTTTGTTTCGTTGAAGAGTACCCCACCGCTAATGGTGAAAGCGTTTACTATCGATCCCCGTTCAAGGCCCTAATCAAAACTATTCCGAAACTTGAGGTTCTCAAGTATTCCCATGTTCATCGGGTAGTTAGCATATTCGTAAATAACTAAATAGAATTACCTCGATTTCTTTACCATGCCTTGGTTTTAATGACCTATTTATTACCAGATTGATTTTGATGACAACGGTCGAGCCACTGGCGTTGAGTACGAGCGACATGGGAGCATTAGACAAGCCAACGCATCTAAAGAGGTGATCCTTTCTGCCGGGACGTTTGGAAGTGCCAAGCTGCTCATGTTGTCTGGAGTCGGACCGAAGAACATGCTGCAACGCTACAATGTAATTACTACCCTTAACTTAATTATTTCAAATCAGTTTAAAATGGCACATAAATTTAATTGATTTTATTTTTCTCTCGAAATAATATTCTTGGCAGATTACCCAAAAGGTGGACTTGCCTGTTGGAAAGAACTTCCAAGGCCATTTGGCAATCCCGCTGGGTCCCTTCTTCAAAACGGAGGAACAAAACGCCACCACCATGTCGGCAGTGCAGGATTCCTGGAACTCCACAACAATTCTCAGAATGCCCCTCATCAACCTAAACTACTATGCTTACTCAAAAGAGCTTTCCCATTTTTTAGGCATCCCTGAAAATATCTTTACTGAGTATATGACATCATCCTCCCACAAGTACAAAAATTCTTCCTTGGGAGGAGGAAGTGGAGGAGTTGAAAGCAGCTCAAATTCCATGTTTATAAATGTGGCTCTCAAGAAGCCCCTCTCCCGAGGGGAGGTTCTGATAACCGGAAGCAATCCCCAACTGAAGCCAATTGTCAATCCCAATTTTCTATCCGAAATGAATCTGGATCCGTCCATGCCCATCTCTTCAGAGAAGCAGCTTCTCATCGACGGTCTGGAGGAAACAGTAAGGCTGATGGAGGCCAATCCCAAATTCAAGGCTAAATTCACGGAAGTCCCTTTTCCGGGCTGTGAATCCTACATATTTAGAGGATACGGCTATTGGGACTGCTACATAAGGCACTTCTCAATAAGCTTGAATCACGGATGCTGCACATGTGCAATGGGCTCCTCCACATCCAGTATCCCAGCAGTGGTCAATCCCCAGCTGAAAGTTTATGGAGTGAAGGGACTCCGGGTTGTGGATGCCTCCGTGATGCCCACCCTGGTCGGAACTTTTCCATATCATAGCGTCGCTGCCATAGCTGAGAAGGGGGCTGATATGATAACCAAACAGTACCTGTTTGCCAAGGACCACAGCCAAGAATCTGACGAGATAAGTCATACTAATCAACTGGATAGTAAAGTTGATCGGGATGATGATAACAATAATAATAATGCAGGTGGTTATCAGTTCTTCTCCGGATTCCGGATCATGAACTTATCCTTCCCTCAAATCAGCACGGATCCTCCAGCGCCCAATGCATTTCCCGATGCATTAAATGAATTTTGGAAGAAGACGGATCAAATCATTCAAAAAGCTTATTCCCATGGGCTGGGCTCCAGCCTGAGCGAGGATGATCTGACCCCTCCTGGGGAGGAGCCTACGGGGAAGCCCAATCCCAGTCATTTTCCGGTGAAGCCGTTGGCAGCCAGGCTAATATTTCATCCGTTGGTCCCTCAAGAATCCCCGCCCATTTCGAATATCAATAATAATAATGACTTATTCCAGAGGGAGGATAATCCTAATCCCAATACATTTAGCTTTTCTTCATTGTTCAAAAATCTGTTTTCATTTAAGCCTGTGGAGATCAAGCCATTTGCCGGTTTTAATATTGATGTGAAAAATCAGACGAGTTGAATTGGTCAAAGGGATCGGTCGATGAAGTCATGTCATTAGTTTTATTTAAGATTTTTTTGTATTTAATAATTATTTTTAGAAATGAGCAAAACACGCAATCAATGGATGTAATGTAAATAAACTGTAATTAAAATTTTTTAAATCCATATCTTATCTTTTTTTTAACATGTGAGCATTCCTCCATCAAGCAAGATATCCGATCCCGTGGTCATTGCCGACGCGTTACTCGATAAGAAGAGGACCGCATCCCCGACCTCACTCACTTCCACCATCCTGTTCAAGATTTTCCTTGAGTTGGCCTTCAACACGTTTTGCAAGACTTGGCTCTGATTCCCGGCGAGATTCCCAACCTGCTCCGTCTTGACCATGCAGGGTCGAATGCAATTCACGCGAATCCCATGTTGCCCCAGCTCCAATGCCATGCATTTTGTGAGCATTGTGACGGCCGCTTTGGAGCAACTGTATGTGCATAATCCAGCTACTGCAATTACGTCAGACTGTGCAAATATAACAAAACTGCGTTGTAAAAACTAAAGAGTTGATCCAGTCGTGTCGGAGAAAAACCGACGATATCATTTTTACTTACAATGGAAGAGATGTTCACAATAGTCCCATTCTCCACCTTATTTGCAATCATTTGTTTTGCAACGATTTGGCTCACGTTGATCATGGCTTTGTAGTTGAGATTGAAAATTCTGGAAAAAAATTGCAGAGATAATATTATTGCAATCCTTCTTGTTCCGTAAATCATAAATTAGAAGTAAACCAATCTGGAGGTTGGCTGGTAATTTGCTCGGCTCACACCATTCCTTTAGAAATATAGGTTCAGAGATTAATACGTCCAGTTTCTCAAATGTTATTTAGCGAGCTTACTGATCTATGGATTCCGACTTCACATTTAAAAACGTTTCGGCCGGTCTCCCAATTCCCGCGTTGTTGATGAGGTGATGGACGCAGCCGATCCCTTCCAGCGCAGTCTTTGTTCCCTCCCAGTTGGATAAGTCGACTTGGAACGTTTCCACTGTGGGATGGGATGTTTTGACGTTTGAAAGCAACTCTAAGTCATAGTCTATAACGATTACAGATGCTCCAGTTGTCAAGAACTTTTTTACGATTCCCAGCCCGAGTCCTAAAAAAATATTGCTCTGTTAACTTTATAACAACTTAAACCTATGCATGATAGCATGTTGGTGCTGTGCAGAATTAATATTGGATTTTGCTCTGGTTGTATTTTAGTATTTACCTCTCCCGCCCCCAGTCACCAGGACCCTTCTTCCCCGAAAATCAAATTGGCTGGACATGATTTCACAAACTTCCCAAATGGGCTTTCTGCTTGAAGGTGACTGAGTGTTAACAGCTAATCATCTTGATGTCGATGCGAGTATGCTGGAATTGGGTCAATGATTTAATTTAATAATTTGTAATTTAATAATTGTATAATGTTTACTGGACTGTTGTGGATAATTCATCAACTTCATCTTCCATAGTCCCATCACATCCCATCTTAACCCCAATCTGCCGTGGAATCAATCATTCATTCAATTTGAATATCAATTCATTCATGAAAGAAAGAAATAAAAAATGAATATACCTCATATTTAAATATATTCACAAGGTATGTCTAGCAATCATCAGCATTTATTTATTCATAACTTACTTAAATTTCATCTACATGGTTTTTTGGGGTTTGAATGGAAGCAACTTACTATCTGAATATCTTTGGAAGCAACACTCTTTGTTTATAATTTATTCAAGCAGTTTTGGACGCAAATAAGCGGCTCACGTATATATGTACATGATTATGATTCAAAATCATATTTTGGGAAGGTTTGTGACTACTGCTTTGTCATAACAGTACTTTTTTTTTATAGGAAATCGTTTGTTTTTCATAATGTCTCTCAAAAACTGGCTGCTTCTCAGAAATGTACCGATATACATAAGTGCTTGTTACTCTCGCTGGACAATGTTAGTCTGTACTCGTTCACATCATTTTTATAGTTGGTACACGGCTCATGTGACGAATGAAATACAAAAACAACAGAGGTTCTTTATTTTGTTAGTATAAAGTTAAGGTTGAAACCAGTAATATGTTTCGAGCCATGTATTTGCTTGTATGTACCATGATTTATGTATGATTATCATTTTATCGCTTATCAAATCACAATTTTTATACTGCAAAAAGATAAGATACTTGTATTTGCTAGTGTATCGTGATGTTATTTTATATCAAATTTCAGGATGATTTTACACACAATCTTAATATATTCTTTTTTCAATCCAAAATCGCCGCGAAGTTTAAGAAGAACAGATCGTTCTCCCAATCCAACAGCATATTGAAGATCGGTTAAAATATTTGAGGGGTAGATTGGATTGATAACCTTCATTATCAATTGTTAAAATGGAAAATTTATTTAAAAAATTGAACATTTCTTTGGGAAGAAACTTTTAACCAACAAAGCAACAATTGCATAATGCCAAGAGCACGGCAGAAAGTGAAGTAAAGTTTTCCGTTATTGTTTGTAACTCTTCTATTGCAGATGGGAGATATTAACTCATAATGTTGGGATCTCAAGAACGGTTTAAGCCCAACATTGCAAACATTGCTCCAAATGAATTAATTTGGAGGAGTTAAAGGATAATTGTAACGATAGGGCAATTGCGTGTAGTTCTCACATATCAATTAGGTAACTGTCCAGTTTTAAAGCATGATTTGCACTACATTTTTAGGCCTTAACAATACAATACATGATGATGTTTCATCAATTGTTCTATGTATTTTTCAATATTTTCTTTCAAAAATAGAAATCGGGAATCCCAGTCGGCACTAATTAAATTAATTATTCCGGAAAAAGTGGAGGGCTCATCCTTCCCGTCAGAAGAGGAATCAGATACTCCACCGCCACTAATAGCGTCATCCCACAATAACTTCACAAATGACAAAAGAGTCAATAAACGTGGAGGGTTCCAGTCAATCGCTTTTGGACGGTGATCACAGTACCACGAAAAAGTGCTCTCCTAAACTCTGTTTCGGCTCAACAATCGGAATGCTTGTTGCAAGCATAGTCGCAGTGGTATTGCTGCTAATTGTCGGAAGCTACAGCTTTGAGCCCAACAAACGCTCAAATGAAACTCATCACCATTCTCGATTATTAACTGCTTTACCGGAAGTTGAAAACAAAACAGACACCACAACCCTCAATCCAAGAGGGTATGAAAATAATTTAAACAACCAATCAGCAGACGTAACCCTGTCATCATCCCCCTCAATAAGTACAGGAATTAGTACGGTCCAAAATAGTCTAACCAATGTCGCTTCTCCTAGTCCTACTTCTATTCCTATCATAAACCCAAACCCGACTGAAAAGCCAACAAAACAGAATTCCCTCCAACGGGAGATTGTATTGGATAGTGCTTTAAATTATCTCTTTTACATAAATCTCATATGTAGTGTCCATATCAGGAAAAGACTAACATTATACCACATAGACTCCCACGAATTTAATCGTTTTCCCTTCGACTGCGCCGAACGAATCGACGGTCTTTTATTTCTTGGAGCGCAAATTTATTTAGAGGAAATTGCAAGCTTGCTAAATAAAACGAAAAGACTCTCGTATTTAGGGTTCAACGGGTCAAGTATTTGCATTAAAAATGAAGGATTCCGTAGCATTTCCGTTGACAGTATTTCCCTCAAGTCTTTGAGAGGGCTTGAGTTCAAGAATATGATAGATCCGAATTATAGAACTGACTGTGCTGAGCTTTTTTCATGGCTTGCTAGTGACAAAGTGAAAGACATGAATCTAGCCAACCTGTCCTTTTCTGATGCTGTATTCACTTTGAAAAATCAAGCGGATGTGCATGAGCTAACACGGAAGTCATTTAAAATGTGGAGACTCAGAGTATTAAACATGTCGGGTGTTGTACTAAACACGAGAATGTTTAATGTGACGATGCCTCCCCGAAATTTATTAGCTGTTCGGTTTTATCCGAAAAATTCTCGGTCCAGTTTTGCAAAGGCAACTTTGTTCAATATTCTGAATACTATGTTGGCTCATAGCACTACAGTCATATTTGAGAGTAATGTCGCACTGTCCTACAAAGCGTTTATGGGCTCCCTGGGCTCTCTCAATAGGACGGGTATTGAAAGATTAAAACTAACCATTTATTTGGGGACTGCCAATTGCGAGTTTCTTTCTTTCGAATTTTTACATCAGCTTCCAAAAATTAGGGTGTTTGAGCTAAGCTTGAACTTTTCGGCGGAATGCCAGAAGCGCGCGAGAACGGAAGCTATTTTGCTCCAGAAGTTTGACCATTTGGCTAGTAGTTTTAATTACCTGGATTTTAAGATAATTTCTAATGCAAACTTTACGGCTATGGGAGCGTCCGACTTGCATTGCCGTGATACACGGAGAACAAAGTCGGAGCTAATTTTTAATCGAATCCCGAATTGTAATTAACGTTTTGATAATCCTTTTGTGTCATATGAGCCATATAAGTCATTGTACGTAGTTAGACGGTAGTAGGAGTAAAACAAAAGTGTTATTTGACATGAATAAATAAATAACTCTTTGTAAATGGTTTATGAATCTACTAATTCAATATGTAAGTAGGTTAAATTGTATTAACACTTTTTCGACTTATTTGTATTTTCAATTTTTTATTGTTACATAATCATTTGGTAAATTTTAATCTTATCTATCCAACAATGTACAAGTAAATGAGTAGCTCAAATAAACAGAAATAATTTGATTCTTTCATAATAACGAGATTTAGCTACGATTTTATATTTGCTTTAGTTTTCTTGACAGTTTCTGTTGAATTTCCTTTCGAAGAGATTCCCTTCACTTTCTCCCCGCTACTCACATCATCATATTCACTGTCATTTTCATCCTCCCGCGAAAGTGTCATCACAGCCGCAGCTCGTTTCTGTCGGCTTGCCTTTAGTTTGTCCTTGACCACGGCGATCTTCCCATTCGCATTCCTTCCGGCTTCCACGATCAACTTTGCTACTTTGGACACTTTGGGGGTTGTGGATACAGTTGGGGGAGGTGCTTGGGATGGGCTTGGGGACGGGGTAGCAATTGGTAAAAGCTCTTCGTAATAATTGGGCGTTTGGTATTGCTGATGATATTGATTGTACTGATCATGCCCCGGTGGAACTGGCTGATACTGATGATGGTACTGCTCCACCACCGCCGGCTCCACAGGTTGCACTGGCACTGGCATATACTGCTCCGGAATCATTTCAGGATACTTTCCAGTGGCGATTTCAAAGCTCCCTTCATCCTCCACCTCTTTATCATTAATGCCACCATTCTGCTGCTGCTGAGGCATCATGACGTTGTGGTGATACTGTTGCCAGAAATTTTGGAGGGAAGCCTGTCGCTGGGGAACGAAGCCATCCGTACCATTTCCATTATAATCCTCAACAGACTCTACTGGGACAAATTCGCTGTTTTTCACAGGCATCATCATCTCATCCGAGGAGCTGGAGTAATCATAACTTCCGACATTTTCTTCATCAGGGAATTGGGGATAGTTGACTTGGTCATTTTGATGATGGCTCAATTGAACGGTTTCGACTACAGGTACTGGGGTGACCACTTCAGGTTTCCCCCCAACGTATGGCTGGAATTGTGAATCTGAATCACTTTGTGTTAGGGATTTGGTAAAAATTCCACTAAAATTGATGATAAGGCTGAGAGTTATCAACGTCACACGCGGAAGCAACTTTTGATGACTCATTTTAATTTAGCTGATAAGAAAGTGGTCTGATGTGAAAAAATTCGAGGTGCTGGACTGGACACAGACAACAGGTGAGTATAACTGTCACACGAGCTATGAAAACTCCGTGTATTATTTAGGAACACGCTGATGGCACGAGACTGGAAAACTTTCCATGTTCCAACTTCAGATTGCGCAATAATTTTTTATATTCAGAGATTATTTCAGTGATTTGTTTCCTTGAAATGCGTGCCTACTTTATAGGAGATCGTTTGATTCGAAATCATTTATATATTTCCCATTGCACCTCTGCTCGACAGCCCAGCATTCAAATTGGGAAAAACAGAATGATGAATGATGACTTCATGCACTAATGATAATCATGTTGTGGGGTCTCATATGATCTGTAGATCTTCTATACAATAAGGCTATATCTTTTTTACAATGGTAAATTCAAATTGTTTTTTCTTCTTTCTAGAGTTTATTCAATTAGCAAGATGACTTACTCATTCCTCGTAGAAGTAAGAAACAAATAGCGTGATCAAGAATCAATAGGAAAATACTAGAGATTTTCGGCGAATCAAAAACTTGACTTACTGGTTAAACAAAGTGAAAAAGGATATTGATTAATGCATCATACCATCACATTACAACTTTCTATGCATTGCAGTATCCCATCGTTTTATTTGTTATGCATATGCAAAAAAATGTATAGAGCTAGATAGCTTTGATGACGATATGATGAGAGTAATGATGATAAAACCACAAAAAGATGAATATGATAATATTGATGGGTTATCGTCAATTGAGAATAGTAATTTAGATTGTCAGTTGCAACTCAAAAGAGATTTTTAAATGCTACTGTGGTAAATAGTAAATAGCAGTTAAATATTAAAACTTCAGAATGTGATATGCACATCGGTTCTACGTATAGTACGTACAACACGCTGTCACATTATTTAGAGCTTTATACACACATGTTATCTGTGAGCGCATACTAATTGAAGCTTTAATTTTATATCACCATCTTCAGTGAAATTAGCCTAACCTAACCATAAACAAGGATAGGTTGTCCAAATTTGAAACAATTCTTGCATCTTGCCTTATCATTTTCACTGACCAATACACACTTCTTACTACATGTAACAAATTGAGAACAATGAATTATTCCTTCCGCTTCGCATTACATTTAGTGTTCAGGTTTGTAGAGCGATTTCACTTTTGCTCTCGATACTGAACTGTGATGATGAAGTATGTGACGATCACCCCGGTCATCTGCATATAAAACATAAATACAACAAATGCTTTGCTAATTCAAATAGGCTTACAATCGACAAGGCTTTGCAAAATATAGCATAATAAATATGGATTGTTTTTTTTGTAAATGAGCTCAATTAACTATTGTTATTATCATGGAGTTAAGATAACAATAACTTACTTGTGCGACAACACTGTACGTGAGGGTAAACAGGCCGCACGCCGACATCCCAACCCTGTTGGAAGAGATCTCATGGAGGATAACGGTTAGCTCCCTCTGCGACATTTCACTCAAAGAATCCTGAAGATTCTTGGAAATCCAGGGGGTCATCTTCCTAATCTGCATACAGGCGCATAAAAATAATTTAAAAAAAGGGTAAACAGAATTGGAGGGAATAACCTATTCATTTTTTTTTCAATTTATTCTTTACCTGACGAGATATTTCCGCGGACAGAACAAACGTTGAAATGATAAGAACGTAATAAATCAGATACTTAAACTTCATCAACGAATCGTCGTCTACTGTCAGGAACTCATCCAAGTTGATGGAGAAGTATAACAGGGCGGTCAACGTGTAGGAGAGGATTATCGGTCCAAATGTGCGATTCACTATGTCGGTGTACTCGAGGAGGTCCTTATACCTGCCTGAAATTTGAGTCCATGTCTGGGAGTCAATTGCCTTATCATTCGTGTCATTATCAACAACAGTGGAGACAAAATCCTTTACCCCCACCCACAACAAGAGAGGACCGACCAACACAAGGAGCTCCTCCGCTATCCCCATGATGGTTCGAAAGTAGCGACTCGTGACCAGAACAACTGTTAAGACGATGTCCATTGCTGACATCCGGTGTAGAGGAAAACGGTCCGTGCCTTTGCAATCAAATCGCTCGATGCAGAAGGAAAATTTAGAGGAGTGGGCTGCCAAGCATTTGATGACGCCGACTGGATCAAATTGGGATTTGGCGAAGATGTCCGTTCCACTCAGGAAGTAGAAGGTCATGCATAACGTGTTCATGATCCCGATGAAAGCTACCAGTCTCGAAAGTCGTTGCTGTAAATATAAAAATAGTACTAAAAAATAGATTGTCATTTAATTAAATGGAAGTCAATGAATCTTCCAATTACATTCAAATTTTCTAAAGATTTTGATGTCATCCTTCTGTAAGAAAACTGGACGATTTCCAGGAACCGATCTTTCATCAGCCATAGTGCAATCCAGACATTCAGATTGAAAACCAGGTTGATCAACCGATGGAACAACCTGAAGTACAGGACTGGGTTCCAAGACAAGTTTTCCTGGGGAAGCTGAACCACCACATCGTAAGTCCGGTAGCCGATGGATGAGACCATTCCAAGGAAGCAGATTACCTATACACATTTGTATTAGAAACTACCAAAGAGCTTGAGCTCTAGCTGACGAAACAAAGAATTCAAAAATGATGCTTCCCATCTACCTGTTGAGGCAGCCATTGCTGAATATAAAATTTATGGTTAGCCCCCTGCTTGATTTTGAACGGGGAAAAGCATATCACATGCGCAACGTGGAAAAACGTTAATATGATATTTGAAAAGGTGGGCCTTGGAGCGTGCTTATAGCTGGAGAGATTTTCTTGCAACGATTTGCTGGAATATTGATGAATGGGAAGAATTGTAATGTAGGTATTTCCGGGAATTGAAAGTTTGTTTTCCATTTTTTTTTAGTGAGGACACAAAGCGCAAAGCAACGAATTGGATCCTATTTGCAAAAATGCTCCTTTTACGCAATGACAAATTATAATTGAATTCATTTCAGCAGAATCTACCTTGCGTTAATCTCAATATTTTGGGCGGGTCTGTCAACATAAAAGCATGTTGATAAACATTGATAGCTGTTTGTGATCTAATAGGAGAGAAGTTAGAAGTATGTAATTGTTGTTTCAAGGCGGATCCAATCAAATTTAGGACAAGATAATTTTAAAAAATGAATCATCTGTATCATCAATCATTTCAATTCATAATTGATCCGTAGGAGAATTTAGCTTTCCCAATTTCAATTTTTAGCTTTAATTTTCAGAGGACCGATTTTTGTCAAGCCCAATTCTGGCAACCCAACTCCATTTAACCAACTGCATTGAATGGACTGAGGATGAGTTGAGTTTTCAGAATCAAGTTCATTCCTGACTCGAATTTTTTTTTACTACAAATATAATAATAAATTTTACAATTTAGCAGCTAGCTAATTATGTTTCAGGATCCTTTTAAACAATACCTATATGAGTTATCCCTATGCACTCTAAACTAATACCTGGAGCAAATTTGTTCTATCTGCATGTTCATCATCATCAATTCTCATCGTTAGCTTGCCACTGCCGAATGTCCTTCCAACATCTATATTTTTTTTGTGTTTATAGGGTCGATGAATGATTCATGAATTTTCCTACTTCAAAAGAAAAAAAATCCTCGACAAAATACAATAATGTACTATCTTCTTCCAGTAGTCTTGCACCATTTATATTCTTTCTTGTTCATGCAAATTCCAACGATTAGGCTTAAAACGAATTGCCAATTGACACGGTATCTGAAACCGACAGTTCTACACTACATATTTGAAAAACTCCCTCTTCATATAACTCCCAACGTCTCCCTCGATTATTATACAAAGTGCAAAGTAAAGACAAATTTCAACATGTTTCATTTCATTCACTTTTTTCACTCCTCCATCATCATACCATGAGAACTATATGCGCTTCCTTTCCTGTGTAGCATTACATTACTTACACATTGTATCTTATGCAAAAATCTCCAAACGAAACGAAAGCCAGAATAGAACGAGTCGCACCCCCAAATGCCCTTGAAACGGAGGAATCCTATTGGCGCAGTTTGAGCAAGAAAGGAAGGTGAATGAATGCTTTCCAACAAAAAAAACTGATAGACCATATCATGTCCTACAGCTTCCAAATCCACTTCCCTTCCATAAAGCATAATACATACCCGTATGTACATAAATATCATATATGCACGTGCAAAACTGAGAACAGTATTCAATTTTTGATAATGCTTATTTTCCCACCGGTTACGTCAAGTAAGTCAGTCAGTAGTCGGCAGAGTAGCTTATTCCTATCCTCCTCCTGTTCACCTCCATCGAATCGTTAAGACACTTCAGTCAGTTGCTCGCTGCTACCCGTACAGTTCATAGCCAACATTATTTTACAGTCTGTCTGGATAAGAAAATATTTTGCAAAAAGGTACAATTTCTTATTGATCCAGCTCAGATTAGTGAAAATAACCATCTTAACTCATTTTCTTTAAGAAAACGTTTTTATAAATATTTAAAAAAAAATTAAATTGATATCAATAATTGTTGCTTAACTTTCTGTTTTCCTTAATTTCAGACCACTTCACTTCTCAACTGACAGTTTAGTTTAAATACTTATTGCTCACCGGAGTCATCATGGCGGAAAGCTACAAGTTAACCTACTTTAACATGAAGGCCCTTGCGGAACCCATCAGGTTCATTTTCGCCCATGCCGGAGTGGAATACGAAGACAACCGGATTGAGCGTGAGAACTGGCCGGCTGTGAAGGAAAGTAAGTATGGCTACTTGACATTTTAGTAATTAATTGGCATAATATACTCCAATTAAATTGGTTGGGTGGCATGCTCCATACAAGACATATAAAATACAAACTCTGGACTACATATTGAAACAGCATTGGATCAGCATACAATGACGAAAAGCATATAAGCCAAATTAAGAGAATTTTTTCCATCAGCAAATATACATTTAACTGAACAAACACAGTCGGTCAATGGAATAACTATTGATTTTCGATTCCCTTTTCCATTTGTTACATTTTTTATAGTGAATATTTTTGCTCATGATATGGTTGTAAAAGCAAGACATACGTCATTCAAGAATCGATCTGGGCAGGGAACGGAAATGCAAACAGTGAATTCGATCAAAGCTCCCACATCCATTATTATTCCCATTCCAAGTAGAAAATGTCATGTTGAATGATGAGAGAAAAACGCCAGTTCATTT
>JAQGAI010000870.1:0-17084 GCA_034696905.1 Lepidocyrtus violaceus
AGAATGACTATGAGTAGGGACTTTCCCTTGCTTTTCCTTTCCGAATAGAAATGTGTGTTCTGTTGCTGTTAAGTAAGCATCTTGTTTGTTGGAGACGGGAATAGAGTCAAGTTCCTTTTTTGTTCTCCGCTAACAATGGACTCGTACTCATGCTAGTAGATCGTACTACACAGGGAGTGCTTGTAATGTAGGAACAGCAACAGCATAATATAATCTCAGGACTCAGGATGTGATGATGATGATGATCCTGATCCCGATGATGATGTTGATAGTGATGGGAAAAAGAGGAACAAGGAGATAATACTACTAACATACAAAAATGTATAAGCATCAGGCTCCTTCCTCCATCACTTTTCTTTCTTTACTCTCTGAAGAAATATGAATAGCTTCGAAGGATCTTTTATTTATATCCAGATCTGTCGTGTTTTCATATAATATGTAATCATGTTGGCGAGAAGAATAAAAATAGAAAGGAAAGTATCGTATTGTAAGAACGGGGAACGATGCACATATTATGTACATGATAGCCCAAGACGTAGCAATGTTTTGCAAGACACGAGGTCGACAGTAAGGATGGGGCGAGTAGGTGCGGTGCAATTGCTTTCTACATGTTCTATAGCTTTGACACATTCAGGGTTAAAAATTGTAAGGGGAAGTTCATGCATGGATCTGTAATCTGTACATAGACCAGAATGAAGAAACAGTGTAATAGCATAAACTTAAAAAGGAAAAACTTATTTCAAAAGAATATCTTAGGATGCTACAACGAATATTTTTATAGGTTTAGGAATGTCCTACCCAGTATGACATGACATTGGATATACATTCCAGGAAAACATTTAAAGCTCGGAGAAAGAGCCTCTCTTTCGTAAAGGAAGAAAAAGTGTAATGGGGAGAGGGAGAAAGTAATGCCAATTTATATGAAAAGTCGCACAACTTTCGGGAGAAGGTTAAGGAAAGGGGCGAACGATGTCCGTTAGCAATTCAAGTTGCTCTTTGTGTCTCGCACTGATATGGATGGATATAGTTGAATGTGGATTGGATTGGATTAGGCATACTAGTTTGAGAATCGAAGAAACGGAGACGACGAAGAGAAACAAAAAACAGAGTAGACATGGCTCCATCGTCTTACTAGAAGAGAGAAGGAGAATATATGATCAAGCATCTTCTTTTATGTTTTCGATCCAATTTTTCTTGCGACTTTAAGTAGTTTACCGGCTCCGGCGGCATAGCACAGGCTAAGCTAAGAATTGGTATCAGACATTTGACAATCAAGGGTTGCTAAATGTTTGAAAAGATGAGCTTTCTACCGTATCCTTCCTAAAAATTGCCTATTTGAAAGATTTTAAAAGATTAGGATAATTTGCGATCAATTTCGAGCATTAAACTGCTTGGTTACCCTTCTCGTATGAGCATTTTAAGAAAGCAACGATGAACGCACTTGATGGAAGGATTGTTCCTTTACCTGGGATTCCTTTGCAAACGCAAATTGTCTAAATTGTTCTCTGAACCGTAAAAAGCGTTATTTTTTCCTGGCTAAAATTACGAAATATGTATACCATTTAGTTGTGGAAGAATACCCGCAAAGAAGAAAAGCTATTACGATAAAGTATTTCCTAATGGAGTGGTGGGTGGGTTGAGCAGAGAAAAACAGTTGAATTGCCAGTTAAGGATACGTTGGGAAAGCACCCTGAGCATGTTGCATAATGGATCCATTCATTTCACAGAGTCAACCATTAAGAATGGCGAAGAAAGATCTGGAATGTCTTTTCATGGTTTCCCTTGTTTATTTTTTTATAATAATACTAAACAAGGCCTGAAACAGTTAAAGAGCTTTTGCTTCTTTTTAGAAAAAAAACAAGCAAAGCAAAGTGCAATGGAGTACGCTTATTTTTGAACGTAGAAGAAGCATTCATCACACTTTTGTGCTTTTCCCGGCAGGAAATGCAGAGAACAGGAGTTTCACCCTGTGTGGTATTTCTGCTATTGCTATGCATTATTCCCAATAGGCGACTATGTTGGAATATACAGATAAGTGCAAAAATGGAAAGGTGGAATGGAATCATCTAGAAAAAAACATTTTACGTATTCATTACGCATCAATACTTGTAGTTACGATTTCACGTGGCATAAACACACACACCATAATCAAAGAGGATTCGTTATTTGTTAGGTTAGGAGGTGATTTGTAAATGCCGACAGATTTTTAGGTACATTATTACGCATTATGGTTACTTATGGCATTTACTGGTTTTATGGGAAAATTTTCCAAAGCAAAACGTGATTATTATTATTCTTTGCTGCATGCTACTTTCACTGAACTTTCACTTCATAACGATTATTAATCTTTTTGTTTCTGCTTTCAGGTGATGATGGAGGCCGTAACGAGTAACAAAAGGAAATGGGGGAAGAAGATATCTGACACAGCTATCTGCATTTTGCTGCTGCACTACAATAGCTGGCTTCAAACACCCAAGCAATGACAAAACCGGGTTTTAGTATTCGTCTCGAAAATGATTGATTTGCGATATTACTCCCTGGTTCGCATATGACATAAAACGTCTTCTTCATAAAACTTACCATTGCTAAAATACAAAGTGAACGGAAAAAATGCAAGCTTATTTTATAGATGTGTCCCGATACCCCACAATGACGTCGGCGTTGGTTGGGACAAGGATGGGCTAATGATGATGACATTGATGACCTAATTTTTGAAACTTTGTCTGCTAAACATAAAAAGACAAGCAAAGTGTTCCCTAACCTTATAGTAAGTTGACGTTTTCTCAGAAGGCTTGTTTGTTAAATAAAATTAAGGATGGAGACAACCAACCCAAAGGTTATCCATTTCATCAACAGCATTGGCTATCCAAACACTTCCAAAATCCACACTGAAGCCAACAACGTTTTCCAGTGTCACCAGTTAATTGACCAATGAATCCCTATTGGCAAACTCTTGTCTCAACTTTATCTCAATCAGCTTTGATATGATGTAACTCACTCGCACTCAAATGAAATTTGAAATCCTACCTGGGCACGATCACAATCGTTAGGATAATCTCGCGTAATTTCTCCCCCAATGGAAGTTGGAGCCGGAGCAAATATTTGTTGAAAGCTTATACACGCCCCAAGAGATTGTCTTACTCTGGGCTCCCTTCTCACTCGACGGCCCAACGCAAACGTTATCCACTTTGTTGACTGTTTACAAACGGAAGGCTATCCCAATCTAAACATGTAAACAAAAAGAAAGGCTCGATTTGTAACTTGAGCTCTAGCAAACAAGCAAAGATAAAAAGCGAAAAATAGCCTCGTATACTTTATTGGTGTAACTTGATCCCATCGTAATTGCTACTCCAACATTAAGCCGATAATAAAAGTGAGCAAACGAAGGGATAATCGTAAGTCAGTTGTCGTTGTCCGCTGGACAATATTTCTTCCAACATAAAATACTAACGCAGTATTTTGCCTACCACCAAAGTCTTCATTTTTGACCTATCGTCAAAAAGGAAAAAGAAGTGCTCGACATAAGGCAACAGGAATTCCAAGAAAATCTCCAAGATCAGCAGAGGAGGTATGAATATTTATTTTGCAAAGATGACATCCCCAGAATCGTGCTAACTCCAAATGAAGCAGGTAAGAAATCGGTTTTAACGATGAGTCTTACTACTAACCAACCTTGCTGAAAGCACATGCATTAGTAATTGTCTATTTTTAGCAAATCATTGTTTAAACTGGAAGAGACTAGCATGTATTTTTGAGAATTTGCCTGTTAAAAATAGCGCTTTTATAACTCATTTAATGAAAGTGGAACCCATTTAAACGTTGTAACTCTAACCTATGTAATGTACTGGCGTAACACAACAATATCATTTTTCATTCACAGAAACTCTTGGAAATGGAGCTGAGCCTCCTCCTGCCTTTTCTCCTTGGCTCATGCTCTCTCCTACCAATTTTGAGCCCGGTGATTGCTCAATATGTTCTGTATTTGGATCGACCTCCAAAGGAGTAAGGCATTTTTTATAACAATTTTCTACCATTTATAAATAACAATGATGCTTGTATATTATGTAGCAATTACGAGGCACGTTGTTCGCATTTGGAAGGATGTAATATTTTACGCAATACAAGAGAATACAAAAATTCATTTTTCTTTAGAATTATTAATTCAGCCATTGTCAATTCCAATTGCTTCAGCTGTCCCGTGTCTCATTAAATTATGCAATTTCTTTCGACTGCTCCATTTGTCAGAGACAATTTAATGATACATGCTTGCTAAACAATGCTGGAAGTGGAGCAGTTTAAAATAGAATTCAGAGTATTATTGACAGAACAGAACAGACTAAATTCTTATAGCAAACCTTCGTAAAAATATTTTAATGATCCATTTAACTCTTTTTTTTGAATTCATCATAAAGAGAAAATTACGCCATTATTATTGATGGCTCTCTCCTGTTCCTGACTAAACATTGTGGGAACATTGAACGAAAAAAGATAGTACATAGTTTGCTCTGGACAAATTCATAAAAAATTAATAATACTCTCTCATCTGACAATTTACAAAAACGAATAACCTGTCTACTGTTTCGTCGTCCCATCATAAAATGGAATGGGATTTTTAGCATATCTATGAATAAAAATTTGAGGTGATTTTAACAGGAGGTATATTTCATTAACTTGTCTGTTTTTAAATTTTCTGTCTCGTCGGTGGACAACAGAATTAGCTCAGACTTAAGTGAAAAGGCTGCTCTGGATCATTTATTAAGCAACAGAAGTTACGACAGAAGACTGCTACCGCCTAGTATAGGTAAGTATAAAAAATGCTTATTTACTTCCAAAAGAATCATCCCAAAGAAATCTCATACATTTTCGTTCATTATACGATTGTGCTTAAAATATCCAATCTTACGTAAGGTATGCCTAGAAATCGTTTCTATTTTTATGGCAATTCCAATTATTTTTTAATCACGTTGTTATTCCCCTTGTTAGATTCTGGTCCTGAAAGCATCATTTTAATAAAAACTTGTTAAATATAGCCCTAATTCGTTTAATCCAATACACGATCTACTTTTTGACTAACCCATTTCAAATTATAAATCCTGTGATACAACAGAAAATATAATGTTTTATCCATTTTGTTCCAGTGGCACACCCCACATGACTTCATTTCAATGAAATGCTAGAATTCTGTGAAGAAATCCCAACAGACATTTGAAAAGGAGGCGGATGCTAGCAGATGTTGTTTGTAACGCATAAAACAGTAGAAAAGAGAATTCCACAGAGGAGTACTACTAAAACTAGATAAACCTCTTTGTTTGTTGCTCTTTCTCTTTTTTGTTATATTTGTTGATGATGATGAACCGTAAAATGAGGCAATTTTGCAACATCACAAAAAGCAAAGATTATTCTAATTTAGAAATGGTCCCTTACTGATCCCTGTTCCCTTGTAAAGTGAACATATCTGTATTTCTACAGGCTCTCACCTAGATAACTGTAAGTTTCGCTGTTCATTATAAATTCATGGCGGACCTAGGCCAGAAGAGCCCAGAAGTGTGTGGAGGAAGCAGGAAGGGAGCATGGCGGCAAGCATCTATATTCCAATCGGGATGTGATGTTGATGATGCGCTACATCCAGCTCATTTCATTTTGATTGTAAAAGGTAGACTCTCATCATCATCAGCATCAAAAGAAACGGCATTGTTCTCATCATCAGAGTAAAGAGTAACACAAGCAAAGCATATCATCATTAATTTAGACACTTGAGTTTACTCTTGGCCGAGGGAAAAAATGAAAACTTTCTCCGTTTTCCCTCTTTTAATAATGAATTTTTTTTCACTGATGATGAAGAGGTAAAATGAGTGCATCATCATCATCAAGCAAAACAAGTTGGCATAGGCAGTAAGGTCATTGTCGGGTAAAAGTTGAACACTTTCATTCCACACTGACAACTAAAGCGGCATGCTGCACTGCTCTATCGGAGAAAGTGGAACAGCGGCACCCAATTTTCCTTAGATAGATGTAATCATTGAGCCTAAGACATTTATGTAAGTACGTATGCCAGCCAGCCACCGGTAGAACTTTTTTGGAGATAATAATCATATTCTATAACAGAATAGGACAGGGGAGAAAATTACTATCTGAAATATGTAACGTGTAAAAACACAGGAGACGTGGCTCGTCTCATGCTTATTTTTTCTTGCCTACTTATTCCTGTGAAAGCAAATGTAATGGGGAGGGAGGAGTAGAACAAGGCAGATCCTAAGAGTTTTCCGGAAAGTGGGAAAACCATCATCATACTGAGATTTTCATTTCACTACCTTTTTCTTTGACAAGGATTGATGATGATTAAGTGGCAATAAGATAGCTCTTTAGACTTTCGAAGAAAAAAAGAGTTGTGCAAACTATGAAGGAAAGGAAGGAAAACAGCATTCTGCCAATATGTCCGCTTTACTGAAAATGTGTTGGAGAAATTAGAGGTGATGTTGTTTACCTAGCCAAAATTAAATTATTAGTACGCAAAGATGAGAAGAATGGAATATGATGCAATATATTATGGTGAAAGTATTTACCTGGGCATTTGTCTACTTATTCTGCATATATGCATATATGTAAAATCCGAAAACAGGCTTGAGTGATTTCTTTGGGATGATGAGTGTGTGATGTGTAGCATCGAATACATTTTTCTGATCTAATTTAATTTTTTTATTTTTCCAGATGCGCTATTCGTTAACGTCAGCGTTTTACTACTCACATTGGCCTCACCGGATGAGTCATCCTTGGTAAGTATGGAGTTAGCGTTAACAATTTAGTGAAAATTAAATTAATTCGCCCTGTATAATGAGGATAAGTTAGTTTTACACTACAACAATGTTTGAATTTCATTTTCATCCGAATAAAGTTTACTGTCCATGCTTCTTTTTAAGGATAAAAATTGGCCACAAGGAAAAGAAAGTTGTTTGATGAACCGTTGTTAAAACACAGTCAACGATGTTTTTAATTTTTATAAAATAAAAGTTTTGTCATCATTTAAATTTCTTAGCAGTAGGTGAACATAACAGCAGAGAATTTGATTGCCATGCTTTGTTTATATTTCGTACAAAAGTTTGTCTATTTTGTTTAGTTTGTCTATCACTACTCATAATAGCTATTAAAAAAATTGCCACAAAGGAACAAACTAAGCAAGCATGCCACTTTGAATCTTTTGTATCTTTAATAAAATTACTCTTGCTTAACAATTCCGTTGGCTTTGGCTCACACTTACACTTTGAGCTTCCATTTTTTAATTGGCATGAGCATATGAATATCAAACTTGTTTACGCTTCTTGTTCGCAGCAACAGTTCGGCTTTTTGTTAGTTCCATATTTCTTTCAAGTCATTTCAAACAATAGTAAAACATCTATCAGTTTCCATCATAACTTCTATGCGTGCATGGAAGTTAGAACGCACGGATGACGACTGTCACGAAAAGAAGTATACATTGACTCAGTCTTCGGGTTTTCCCTAAAAAATAAAATAAACCATCTCCCCAATTTTTTCCTGTTGATATTCATCCTTGAAAAAATAGAATTTCCGATTTCCCTTATTGTTTTCCACTTGCTCTCTTTCTCTAATTCAACATTTTTTAATTCACCAGAGCTGGGTATTTTGAGTAAAAGAAAAAATCTCCAAGCAAAACCTTTCTCTTTTTTTTTCTGCAACGAGTGATGCAACCTCTGTATGAAACCCTCACAATGACCTACAGTGTTTACATCGTACACACTACAATACACCACACAATACCTGAAATTCGCAAATAGCAAGCAATGCTCACCCGTTCATTCATGCATTGCTTTTTATTTTCCTCCTTTCTCCTTTCCGTTCTGATTCACCATTCCCCCAATTCATTCTTCATTTCTTCCATATTTCTATCTGACTGGAGAAAAAGAAAGAGCTCCAGAATAGAGACTGGGATATAAAGGGAGAATAAAAAAGGAATGACTTTGAAAACGACATGTAGTAAGCACGTTGCCAGCATTCAAAATAAATGCTTAGGACACCACACCATACAGATCGCTCCACCACCACCACTTGTACCACTGCCATGCCAGTGCCAACCACTTGAAGCAAAGTAGATTCCTTTCTCTTCTCATTCAACATAGGATGGACAAAATGGGAAGTGAAAGCAATATAGAAATGGAAGTTTTTCTTAAAGATGAAGACCATCATGGTCATCATCACAGACTCCCCTTTCCATTCATGGTGATCATACCAGCATGTATTTAGACACTCGTACCTTTATTATCTGATGTTCTCCATTACACCATTACAAAAGCATGTTATCTTTTTATTACCCGAGCCTTCAGTGTCCATACCATACCAGCACCAACTCGACTTTTCCGTAGGAACATTTTCCACTTGTGTTTTTAGTCTTATGTATGGCTTTTATTTTTGTTCTTGGTGTCGTTCTTTTAGGACCACGTCCAAGGTCCTTTTTTCCTCTTTAATCTATTATATTGCTTCTTATGGGTTATGGGAGGGAAAATAGAAAAAGGAAAGCCATATTTGCAGTTTAATTCTGTAAAACATTTTATGCAAAAAGTGAATATATCCATTCCGTATTTATGCTAGTGTGTCTGTCCGTATAATAGCTGAAGCGTGTACGATTCATTTTCCAACAGTATCCGTTTTTAAACATTCATAATATTCGTTTTTAGGGGCTCGTTTTGTGTATTGTTAATATTCAATTCATCCTTGTCCCTACTTAAGTTCCCCTTTTTGCATGAGCTTGTTTCGGCTGGGGCCGTTTTTCGGGGCTTTAGACGTGCATCCCATATTAGGCAGACGCTATTATTATTCCTTCCAAGCAAACAGTGATAGTCATAATAATGTCCTCATTTCACTACGATAAACGGCTGACGGGACTATGATACCCAAATGGGGAAATGTAGAAACTTTCACTTTTCATATAAACCTGGAGTTTTCCTGTCGTATTGTCATTGTCATCCCCATATCCGCTCTTTGGCTGTAGATATATCCGTTTCGTAATCCTACCCAGTAAAATAAGTAAGCATTTTTTCTTTTGGAACGGATGGATAAAGACAGTTTAATATTGGGCTCCTTCCCCTTTATATTTTTCCAATGAAGTGGTCCATGTAAAAACTAAGATATTACCTGTCTCGTCCCATCCCCAAACGAGGAGAACTTTTTGGTAGTAAAAGTAAAAAACAAGCATGTTTAAAATAATTTCAAACACAGACTAAATGCGGAGGAGAAAGGAAATGGGATTATTACAACAAGTTATTTTTGGCGTTTGACAGTTTTATAGCCTTTGTCATTGTAGTACACTTTCATATGCCTTTTGCAAAAATAAAACCTTGTAATAAGGAAATCTGGCAAAGGAGCACACAGCTTACGGAGCTTTTTCTTGGGAATTTTTGGACAGTCTCGTTTGAATGACGACGAGGATGATGCTTTCTCTCAATTGAAAATCGTTTAAGCTCGAGTGAATCGGGTTGACAAAAGAGGAACCCATTGAAAGCTGTTCAGCTATTGACGGTGCTTCATTTCTACTTGAGGGGATCCGATTTTTGTTGTCCAATGACAATCCCGTCCCTTTTCAAGCCTTATTTATAAAACAGTATTTCCCTTTCACAAAAATATGCCTTTTTGTATGGGATTATTGGAGCGGATAGTTTTGGTTGCTTTTCTATGCTGATCATTTCCTCCTTTTAATGTCCCTTCCTATTCAAAAGAATCTGTGGTTTGCAGTGTTCCGGCCACACACATTCCCGTAAACTAGACTGCTCAGACCAAACTGAAGGTATTTTATGTGATGCTTATTATTTCGCAGACAACCAAAACCGGAAGCTAATATTATGTATGAAAATATGTAGGAATTTTAGTATCTGCTGAGCTGATAGCTGTACAATATGCCTAGTAAAGTCTGACATGTGCGCATTACTTACTTAAAATGAAAACGTGTTTGTCAGTTTTAAAATGGCCATTAACATTCCACAATAAAAAAGGGAGCATAAACAAGGAGTAAACAGCGAAATAAAATGGTAAGATAACAGCAAAATGCATTTAGGGAGGCTTGGCTTGAGGCTCTTCTCCTTCCCTGTAAACCGCTGATAGTTTTACTGTTTGTTAGAGCTGTTAAATCTTTTAAAGCCCGGAGTAATACCACATAAGCTATATGCACATTTTCTGGGACTTGGAAAATGAATAAAATGGTTTTATTGTGGAAGTTGTAAAAGAAGCAGTGGTGATAGTGGCGGGGCTGACTGGGATAGTAAAGTAAAGTAAATGCTCATCGTTAAGCTTAAAGTCTCAGTGTGAACAGAAGGCAGGCAAATAGAACGCATTTAGGTAACTTAACGGTAGAAGAGAAAGTAGAACTTATTGATATTTTTAGGAGGTGTTACGTTTCCACTACCAGGTAGGAGGGAGTTGTGGATGGAGGATTAGTATTTCGTTGTCATTCATATTTTAGTTGGATTGGATGGAGCCGGCTGATGTTGATTCGATTGATATGATAAAAATCACAGGATTAACTTTAAGCCTTCATAAATCCCCCAACTGATAACAATAATTAGAGAAATCTATTTTCATTAGATTAATAAATAGGCTTTTATGGTAAAGCTTGGGGCATGTTTACCTAAATATAAAATTTTAACGTGTTTTATTCTCTCTTTTTTCTGTTTATTTCTTCCCTCTCGGAAACAACATAAATCTAGAAATACGAGGTGGAATTCCTCATGCATCTCATGTGGTTTGATGCGAGATTACGGCACAACATCTTCAACTCGACGTCCCTTCCGCCCGTCTTTGATTCCGAGATCCACGAAGCAATCCCCATAAAGATGAACCCTCACAGGAAGGAATATTTGGATGCTCTTCACCACTGGAGACGTGTCTGGGTTCCTGATGTCTACTATGTCAAACACGGTGACTTCAGATCCAACCTGGACCCTGTCAACGTTGCCTTGCGGATTTTCCCTAATGGCACTGTCTCCTTTGTCACGAGGTAAGATAAGCACATGTCCACAATAAATATAGCTAAGCATGAGTTCTAATTTGTATTGTAAAGCTGTACATAGCACATATTACACGCACTCTCTTTCTCCTACTTTCCCTCAAGTGGTTAAGTTTACGAGGAAGAAAAAAGAATCTAATTTTTCTCTTACTTCACTCCTTCCTGTCATCAGCTTTATCAGTGAAGATACTTATTGCGGCACACTTTACTCGTAAGTGCACCTGTCTTGTACAAGTGTGATATGGGCTGCTGCTATGTTGCCTTTACACAACTACGTACTTAATACATATGACGATGTATGGACTATGAGAGAGAAAATATCCTTGAGAAAAAACTTGTTTCCTTTAATTTATATTCAATGCAGTTTACTTCTCTACTTCATAGCAAATCGATATAGTAAGCACGCCGAAAATTACACTCTATCTTGCCATTTCCTTATCTAGTTTTTACCAGTTCAATATTCCCATTCCCTCAAAAATTCTGTTAGTATCCATATAACAAGCATAACGTATTTACTTCCCATTCAATATACGGAGACGTGCCAGTTACTAACTAAAAAAAAGAAAAAAACCTGTATTAGTTATAAGTAGGAAAGGATACGATACGATATCGGTGCAATGGGGAAAGTGCTCTCTTCTTTTCTCTCCTGAAGTGAAGAGAAAGTTGGAGTCCTTCTTGTTCCCATATTGGTAAGGAAATCCTTGTCGCTCGCTATCCGCAATCTGCAGCATCCTTCTCATTCCCTTTTTCCTCTAAACTCATTTCCTACTTTTCTCCTTCAAAAACCAGCGAAGCTCTTTTCTCCCGAAGACTCAAGAGGAAGAAATATCAAGAGACATGAAAAAGAAACGCGTGTAAAAATGTCTGTCGTTACAGATGGGAAAACTAGCTCATACTGCTTACATACTGTGGAGTACTTTCACTTTGAGAACTTTTCTTTGTGAATGTAGTAATGAAATATAATGTAATATAATTGAGGAATTTTTCCTGAAAGAGGTCGTTTTCCTAAAAAAATTTACATTTACCTACTCATCCTACAGGTATGGGACATTCCACATGCCAACTGAATGGAGTGGGATTTTTTTGCTAACAATGAGAAATGAGAATTTCTAAACCGGAACGTTTCCTTCCACTTGGTTTCGGCTAAAATACAAGTTTGCTCATGATATGTTCAGGAGGATGTACAATTTTGTCTGTTGTTTTGTCTCTGCATGAGTGAATAGATCTGCCACGCCGAACAGAGATGGTTGCTCGTTCACTTCATTTTCGCTATTAACCACCATAGCGTTCTACCTTTAATAATGTAGTAATTTGGTGTGTAGGAGCCACTTGAGTGGTATGAATAATAAGAGCAATTACATTTTGTTCCTGAAAGGGCCGAACTGGGTTTTCAAACTTGGTTGAATTATAAAGCAAAAGGGAAATCATCAAAAGTGGATATTATGCACACATTAAAGTATTATGATGGTAAATGATAGCCTTTTATAATTTCGGACTCGGAAACAATATCTGATACTCATGCTGTTTTCCTCCCGCCACAGTTTTTTTTCATATTTAAAAAAGAGACTCATAACTTGTTTGAATTCAAGTACTTTCGAAACTACGCATTCCAATGTGTATGTAATAAAAAGTATTAGCATAATATTGTTATTATCTTTCCTCTGCTGATACTCAAAAAGCACTTCTTCAATGTTTATAAAAACCATTATATGAATTCCAACTGCGCTTTTTTTGAAGCACACCTTTTTACTTACATTTTACAGAAACAAGAGCTTCTTGAAAAATATCTGTTAGCAGTAGCAATTGTGTTCGTTCTTTTTTATTATTGTAATGTTTGATGGTGAAAGGAAAGTATGGTTATAAAAACAATTTTATTTACAGGACCGGCATCTTCAAAAATTTCCTGATGTACTCGAGTATATTTATGAGTTTTAAAATTTCCGCTCATTTCAACTGAAGCAGTTACAGTGAAAGTATGAAGCAGTTACCTATTTAGTCAAAAATACGAGGTAAACCTGACTTGTTTAAAATAATATGACCGAGTTTCTTGCCTGCGTTCCTTTCCTTCCATGAATATCTTGACTTTAGTCTAAAACTGAGAAAAAATTCATAACATTTTATTTTTATTCAGTAACGTACATTTATTCAAGTATTGCGCTTCAATGGGAAAGGCGAAAATGGGAAAATAGGAAGAAAGCGCTAGTCTGATGATGATGACATGACATAGCTACAAAGGCAACAATGCATACAGTGTACTGTATACGTTCAAGAGGAGAAAGGGAAAGAAAGAACATTTCAACAGAGATAAATGTGTGGTGCCATTGGTGGCCTACACAAATGTCCGGAGGTATTTACCGGTTTTGGTTGAATGAGTAAAACATATGCTACCCTTTCCCACCATCATCATTGTCACGATTCTTCTACCTTTCCCCTTTCACTTGTTATATAGGTTCCGTTCTATGTTATACAATACTAGAAAAACTTATACGATCTCTTCACTCGCCATAATATCTTCCAGCGAAATCTATTCACAAAGCCAAGAGAGAACACAAAAAGACTTAAACATTCTTTAGAAAAGTGAACCAAAGGAAGAAGAAAACTTTTCATTCTTTGCTCAAAGTTCCTTTTAGCAAGGAGGAAAAGGATAGGTCATTGAATAAAAGTTGAAGAAAGCAAAAAAAACTTTCTCCTTCCTTTCTTATCACCTCCGGAGAAAGTGTATATGTTTTATTTTCTACTAAATAAAAAATTCTGAATATGTTCCAGTGACCACACAAACAGTTACGTAAGTAGCATCATGGTCTATGATGGAAATTTATTCTTTTAAAGGAAGGACACCCAACTCGGAGGAAGACAACAACTTTTTTGAGAGATATGTTATATATTGTACCAGATTTCATAAAACGAAGTCAAAAAGTAAAAGATCTTGAAAACAACATAATCTTCTAAGTAGTCACTATATTTTCCTTAGGAAGACTTAATTTCATGGCATTATTTCTGGGAGATTTTTTCTCTGCTTTCAAGCATAGACAACCACCTAGTTTACCTATTTCCATATGGTACACTTATTGTTGATGAAACCAAAACGGACATTATATTAGCCTTATACACACCTGCACACAAACATTGCCACAAGGGCTAAAAAGGAGTTTTTAAATGGACCTCGCATATCGTAATAGTAGCCAGAGCACGTACACACACATATATAAAATAAAAAATAGGGAAGAGGAAAAGTTGCAGCTTGACTTGTACTTTCTCTAAAATGGTATTGCATTATACGCATTTTGTATGCTGGGAAAGTATTTGGCAAACTTCACATACGACGGCGGTAGTGGCGGCAGTGGCATCAACCAACCGAAAACCCCTTTCCCTTAAATTGTTTGTGTAGGGAAGTCTGCTGGGAGAAATTGCATTTCTTGGAAGAACATAATCTGATCATTGCATCATCGCCTGCAGCCTCTCTAGAACCTAGAGTACATGTTGAAAAGCGTTTGGTTTGCTTTCTCAAACTTTCTTCAAGCGTAAGAAGATTCTCACCAAAAACCGACAGCGTAATCCTTTCACCATCTCACCAGCAGCCGACCATATCATATCACCTTGGTCAATTGTAATGTAATGAATAAAACAAAAGGTTTATATTAACAAAAGAGTAGGTCTGTATAAATTACTCAAACAATAAGTCAGCAAATGTAGAAATCATAAGTTACTTAATTTTCTACGGTTTTGAATTTGGATTTTTTGAATTTCTACGCTGCGTTGTGTACCTCATCATTACACACATAAAATCCCGAACTCCACTCCTCTCTGGCAAGTGGGTTAGGATGAAATATATCCACTACCCGGTTCAACCGAAAGAACCCACAAGGAGAATAAGAACAAATCATGTAAAACTATCTTCTTCTAAAAAAGAAACCACAACGGCTACGGCTGGCAATTTCTCCTGTCTCATTTACTTGGATTAGGAGGGAGTGGTGAACAGCTTTTCCTCTGTTGCTTTCTAAATAATACATGATATGAAAAAGGGCATATCCTTATCCAGCATCCAGCCAGACAACTATATTTATGGAGTTGCATATAGGTCATATATTATCTTGTCTGTTGGTAAAAGTTGAAGTATATTTATACGTACATGGATGATGATGATGATAGATGAAAGAAGAATCAGAGTAAAAAAAGATGATATCATCGAAGCATAAGTTGGTTACCGACTGGGTCTCCCTCTAGATTCAATTCAAACTCCGAGTCAGTCTAGTCAGTTAAGATAACAAAAAGGGGAGAAGAGTCAGTTGGAGTCTTCCGCTGGATCCTTTTTGCTCTTTTCTCTGTCTGGATGTTTCACAGTTCCTCTTGAGGAGTTCCACATCGCTATAAGTTCGTCTTCCTCTTGAACTTATCCACTTGCTCTGACTTGTTGTTGATGCCTTTTTCACCACTCAACTTTTGAACTGGGCCGACCACGGCCACATTACTTACCAGTTTGGCCAAAACCTTGGATTCCCTTCTGTCGTTCCTTGGTGCACATAGCATATAGCTACTCATATATTATCTCTGGATATTATTGGTGATGGCGAGAGAGTCTTTAGTTGAAGAAGAGTGAAGTGAAGGATAACATGTCTTCAAGTAGTAAGGAGGATGCTTGACTTCCAGTTTTGGTGGGGATGTGGACGGCTTGGCTTGGCGGAAAAGTAGACAATTGGTATGGCTGGCTTGTCATGATGAGTGGAGTGGAGACGAATGGGCTTTTACTTTATGAGAAATTATCATGTAGGGACAGGAAAGGAAGTCAGGGAAGACCTTCAACAGTTCCTCTCCCCCTCTTTTCTACTACAACACATCTTGAAGGAAACACTTGCTCTCAACTTGTTTCGTTCTTGCGTGACTTTGACCAAAAGAGGAAATGACCGTAGACTATAGAGGATGAGATGGGAGAGTGCCAAGCTGTGCAATCTAATAAATGTTCATCATACATTAAACAATTATAGAAGCCTGATGTTCTTTCTGTAAATTAAATTTTTGGCAAATTGTCTCCGTTGTCAAAATGGATTTTAATGGCTTGCTTGCCAAGATGCTGAGGGAATGGTTATGGAGAAATTTGGATTCTGAGGCTAAAAATAGTCTTATTTTACAAAATTAGTTGGTATGCAATGCAATACCAGATTAGATTTGCATTTCTTAGCCTTCCTTTCATGCGTGCATAATAATTCTATAACCGCAGACCGAGAGATACGCATAATTCTTGACAGCCTAATTGCATTACGTAAGTTTCACTTGCAATTTCACCATCAAGGAAATCATGTTGAGGATATCAAATGAGAGCAGACTCGACTGGCTGCTACTATTTATACTTACAAAAAGAAGAGGTCTGACTAACTTGAAGGTTCTCCTTTACTCTCTTACCTATCACCTCGCCGTGCTTGAACACGACATTACATGAAACAGGTCGATTTTGTTCGATGGGGGAAAAGTATTCTTGGATTGACCAAAAGTGTTTGCTTGCTTTAAAAACGAAATAGCTCGACAAACTGATTTTCAGGGAGCTTTCAAACATTGTGCTAACTATACTATTTGTGTTATGTAATCTATCCAGCTCAAACTTTATAATTTTCCTTAGTTTACAAACAAAATCGTATCAGAAATGAAGATGAGGCTGATTTAAGAAAAATATTCGTAGAATAGCAAAAACTTTTTTAAACGAAACTTTTATAATCTTCTTTAGGAAGCTCATCATCACCATCATCATGCCATTAATTTCATTTATAGGGTGAGCTACGTACATACTCGTATTTTGATGCTGTTCGTTGGTGAATATACTAAAGTAGACCAAACATTTAAAACTCTTGAAGAAACTTGGACTTTTTACCTGGTCCTATAAAATCATAGCAGATCGATGAATGCTAAAATTACACCCTTTGCTGATATTTTGGCAGCACAAAGTTATCTTACTATAATAAGATTTTAGTAGACTTGTTAATCGTAATACCGCATTCGCTCTAATTAAAGCACTGTCTCTAGTAGACGCACCTCTCTAATATACGCACCCTATTTTCAAGGGTGCTACTAAATAAACGCACCTCTC
>JAQGAI010000871.1:0-17075 GCA_034696905.1 Lepidocyrtus violaceus
GTAACATTTCAAAAAGTTCTTCCCACCTAAAGTGACAAAATGGGTAACACTTGGATGAACACAGAATCTTAAAAAGCGCCTGAACTAAACCGAAGGTCTCACCTCCATTCCATTCCAATTCCAACTAAAAAGTGAGTATTTTTATGTGCCAACTATCTCTTTACTTTCTCCCAACTAATTCCACTTGTGATAATAATCCTCGTTCCAGATTTCAATTCAACTCTAACCAAAGCTCTAACTAAACCGATCCATTTAACCATTCATTTAACTGTTAAATTAAAATTATGGAAATTATGGGACAGAAAAGAAATTGTTTAAATGAGGGACTCCCAAAAATAGGGTTTTGACTTTACGTTCCTCTGCCTTTCTCATTTCATTCGTATCTTAAATCCTAACATACTAATTAAAACCGAAGAGAAGAAACCGGAAATCCAAAAATATAGCTAGGAACAATGTGATCCAGATCCAAGTAAGGACTAAACCCAGCAGAAATGAAGTTTTCCAGCTTCCCACCTAACAGTCACTCATCCGCGGATGAGGATGGTGATGATGACGTGTACAGAATAATAAAGTATTTCTCTTTCCACCTGCTTGCTTTCCATCCGACGGGAAGAGAAGAAACATAGCACATTTCATATATCTAAATCCCATGCTATGTCCCAAGTTCCAGATAGGAAACCAACCAGTATATTTATAACTATGTATTCCATCGCACGGACTTTCTCCCGTCATCTCGTTTCGTTGCATGTTGCTTCCCTCAGTGGATTCCCTCTTTCCAAACAATGTTTTTCCTGGATAGAATAATCAAATTATCATTTCTTGTTCGGGGTACCTGTGCGGTTTGCTTTAGTGAATTTGTAGCCAGCCTCGATCAGTATTAGCATTAGCTGAGAGAAATCGGACAGGCAACGGAGCCCAGTACAGCGGTACAGTACCTAACCATCTTCTACTGATATAGATTCCAAGTCAAAGTATCTAGGTTTAGCGTTTAGTCCGTTGATTTCACTGATGAGTGATGATGACACACTTCCGGTTCTCCCATTTTTATCGATTTACCTGAATTACTGGTGGGAATCATGTATGCATTTTTATGACGAAGCATAACTTATAAAAACATTCATATTATTCCATAAGCATCGAATATTTTTATGTAATTGTGCCAGGTAGGTATGAAATAAATTTTCAAAATTTAAGATATATCTACTTTCTCCAAAAATGGAAACATTTTTATGCAAAGTGATTATACTTCAAATAAATGACAAACAATTCAGTCATGAATTCACAAAGATGATGGATCACGTCATGTTCATGGCCAACCCTACTGAATAACTTATAAATTCCTTGAGCAGCCCTTCAAAGAATCAAAGAGAGAAATTGACAAGCTTCAATAAAGTTTACGATGCACTTTCCCTGCCAAGCCAATTCCAAGTGCATCTCCAAAAGTACCTAGGTACGTATACACTAGTTATTTTTATGGACTATGAGAATAGCTTATTTCGCGTCAACTACTCAGAAAGATGAAAACTACTTTCCCATTTCGATTTCCCACAATTTTTTGTTACGCTTTTTACGGCAGTGGAAATTGACGGGAGTGTAGTAAAAGCAACCCTTTCCCAATTTTTCGAAATTAGGCAACTCAAAAATGTTTCCATCAAGTTGGAACTTGCTTTCCCCTTTCATTCATTCCAAAAGCATTCTTTTTAGTGTTATGTTTAGGGGAGCACTGATCATGATCATGATCATCTCGACTTGACATAAACTTGGAAGCACACACACACAAGTCCTTGTCATTTCGCAGATGACGACGGGCTGAGAATTTTTTATATGAATATTTTATAATCTTTTTAGTACTTTCCTCAAGTCGTAAAAAATGGGTCACAGGTAATGAAAATCCAGTTGAGGTCGATAATTTGGGACGTAAAAAAGGGGGCATACTTGATGCACTTAGTAAACAACATGTTCCAACAACAAAGTATAGAGAAAAGATCAGAGCAAAGGAGAATGACATGTCACCTTAAAATGTATTTTAAAATGTACGTTTTTACCTACCTAAATAAGAAACCATGTCGAATGCAGTGAAGGAGAAAATTGCTTCAGTTCTGAAGAGGAACTTATCAGCTTCATTTTCACATGTTCAGTCACTCAAATATAGTTAGTAGGAGGAGTAGTATTAGAGATTGAGAGAAAAGATGTTCTTTTGCGAATGGTTGGCGTGTAGCCTAATGCTACAAATGAATGGCTGTTACGTGATCGACAAAAAAAGGACTTCGTGCAGATGAGATGAGAATGTTTTTACGTGTTTGTTGGACAAACAAGCTGGGAAGCTGCCTGCCTTAATTCTTCTTGGGAAGATTTCGATGGATTGTATGTAAGTTAAGATTGGCCAAAGATGTAAAAATGTCAGGTATGTAAACATGAATGCATCTAATTAACTCTACGGAAGTGCATTAGCTTTAATCAAATAGACTCTCGGGCGGACTCTGGCATTGCCTTGTCGCAATAGTTGCTATATATTAAATAGTAATGTGGTTAAGTAGTAAGCATAAAAATGATAATGATTCTTTTAATGACTGAGAATAAAGTGGTATGGTCTACAGCTATAATGTCTCGAGAGAAGGTTTTCGTTTCAGTGTTCTGATTTTTTTCAGCCAATACAAGTAGCATACAAAAAAGACGTCGTATTTCCGACCATGCGTTGCAGTACCTATTCACTACCTCATAACAAACAGCATGGATTTCAACAACGAGAGAACCAACAATTTACTTTTATGTCCCTAAGTCAGCAAGAAAATGTCAAGGAGAGAAAGTATCAAAAAAGAATACGAAGAGATTTCTCTTCCTGGCTTCATATTTCTCCGGCTGTTGGGCTTTTGGGATCCTCATGGTCAGCTATGGCTTAGATATGGCCTGAATCTTTTCTCTCTCCAGCTATACGCTTAGAGCTGAAGTGATTATTGACACTTAAAAGTTAGCCAAAAGTACTTTCACACCACATAAGCTTTGGACGATAAAGCATGCTGTTTCGTCTCCTCCAACTATACACAAAGATGCATTAACCGGTTTACGTCCATCCATCCCCACCACATACATACTTGTGGCTCGGAAGAATCTAACGATAAGATGATGACTACTACGATGATGATATGACTTGAAAATTACATAAGATTACAACAATGTTATGTTATTATTACACTTATTAAACTCAACTCCCCGTCCGTATGGCGTAAAATGATGGGGAAATGCGTTAGTCTTGTTTTCTCCTCAGCTCAGCTCAGCTCAAACTCAGACAGAAAAGCATTTCCTCCCTAGACAGACAATCCTCGTTCATTCTGACATTAAGTCAGAGTCAGAGAGAGAGAGAATACATTTTTTTAAGGCGGTGGGTGTTCCGTAAATAGCTCTGCTAAGCTTATAATAATGCTCCCTTAACTAGCTCATTTTCGCGAAGCAAACCCCTCAGGTATATCTATCTCCTTCAGAGTAAAGCTGCTGCTGCTGCATAGTATAGGCTCTGAATGAATGAATGAATGAGTGAACGTCCGCTGCTTTCTCTCAGGGAGAAAACAAGTGAAAGGACTTATGTCTGCGGTAATGTTATTCAATCTAGTTCCAACCAACTAAACTAGACGGGGGAAAAGGATAGCAAAAAAAAAATGTCTGATTTTGAGAGGAAATATCAAAGGGATCAATTATCTAAGACTAAAGAAGAAACAAACATGGAAAAAAGCCGGAGCTTTTTCTTTCCTTGAGAGTCCCCGTACAAAAGATAATACCTAACGTGAAGCATCACTGGCATGGATATGGATGTCTGCCATCCCATTAGTTTATGTAGTGCAGTGAGGCGAAATGACTAGTTCCAAGTGGAAAATAAGGCCATCACATCCCATGAATCACATTCAATTCCCACAACCCTTTTTCTTCCCATCCTGTGGAAAAGAGAAAGTAGATGCTTATTACTATTACTATGTTCATTCATAACTGTAATATGATGGGGCATTGGACAGATAAAGCCACAAGAAAAAAAAACTGTATACATTTATTTTCGAGTGTAATATATTGTGACGAAAGAAGCATGTTTAGTGTATGAAAGAACGTATTTTTTATATGAAGGATTTTACTTTTTATGTGCATTTTGAGAGGATCTTCCTCCCTTTGAGAGAGAGAGAGAGAGATATGGATAAGGAGAAACGGGGGCTGGAAGAATATCATCAAAAAGCACTTCTCTCTCGATTTTTTTTGTTGCTCAAAAGGACACTCTCTCACGGACTCATTCTTTGAAGATGTCCATATATTAATGTTGGAGCGATTTCAGCCCCCTTCGCCAACCGATAAATGTCTTCGCACGTGTTCCCCAGCTATAAATTATCCACATAACTTATCAGCCCTGTCATTCTCCTTTCGGTGGTGGGCTACTACTAGTGTAAAATGAAATGGAATGGGAAAATCGCTCCCAGCTCATAAGTGTCTGAAACGTCTTGAGTCCAAGAGCACCGCATACATAATACTCGAACAAAGCGAAGGAGGATGTTATAGATAGCTGCACGGCTGAAACAAAAAGAGAAACTCGGGAGATCACGCGTACCGTACGTACCTACCGGGTTTTTGTCTATTTGTACAAGAAATAAATGCTTGAGCTTCCTTTTTGTTTCCGCTTTTCCACATCAAGAAGTATCCGATTGAGAATATATTCTTCAAAATTATCCTTACGAAATACATACGAGTACTACTGAAGGAGGAACAATCGGAATGAATAGCTACCTGCATTTGGCAGCAATGATCATAGCAGGAAAGAAGAAAATCAAGATGATTGTTATTATTGGGTGTTTGTAAGCATTGTTATTGTTTCAGCTAGGCTTGAAAGTGGGTTTCAATGAAAGTGTCCAATAATTTTGGATCATAATCAAAAGTAGATAGGACATGAGAGAAAACTGTTTTAGAAAGTTATCGGATGGATGAGTTGCCGGATTTTTTTATGACTTTCTGAAAACCATCTAATGAGCCGGTAATTTATGGCAAATAGTTCAAAGCAACAAATCAATCATAAACTAGCTAAAGAGTTCCCTGTCTAATGATGACGAAGAAGAAGAGCATGACCGGGATCCAAAACGATTTTGTTGACATATCTATGTGCTTTGTAGAGCATAACGAAGATAAGAAAGAGCTGAAAGAATATTTTTGTGACAAAATTCAAATGTCATTTTCACCCTTCCTTTGCGATAAAAACGGAATGGCTAAAATAGTGGTGTGGCGGTGGCGGGAGAGTCCTCAAATGGATAAGATTACTAGCTCACAAGATGAAATATGAGTGAAAATGAGTATTTGATCTGGCCACTAAATTCAGCGTTGTATGACTTGATGTTATTCAATCCAAACTTATTACGACAAGTTCAAAGGACATCATTCCTCCAAAAAAAACCGGAGACGTGAATCGGATTGATACGAATTACGATTCTTTTTAAACTTCATTCATGAATGAATCATCCAAGTTCAAATGCCCAGATGACATCTACATTTACTTTACTTTATATTCCTGTTAGCGTCAGTAGATTAAGCTACTTTATACAGTGTAGTACTTCACACGATTACCAGTTTTCTCCAAACTTTTTTTCCATAGATAGGAAGGAATTTCTGGCGGAAATCCTGTCATAACTTTCTCCCTGTCAGGGGGAATAAGCCTTGGGAATAATAATTGTCATTATAATTCGCAGATAAGAGCCCCGACCCGGGGTATTCATTCCTTTTGCTTAGCCAGCAAAAAAAAAATGGAATCCACCAGTTCAGTCCAGTATTTAACACTTTTACCGATTTCCAGTCCATTTTTATCTGGAAAGTTTACAAAGTATTATTGTGTTTGACTTGATTATTGACTACTTCCTTTTTTTCTCCGGATGATGTTATGCTGGATGGTATTATGTAACGGTTTGGAAGCAGATGCCCAAAAACCAAACAAAGGATATTTTTTTTACTCATGTCATTTTTTCTGATCATGATCATTTATATCCGGAGCATTTTCTCGTGGACAGATTTCCATCAGTGAAATAGATACGCAGGGATATGGTATGGGATATTTCCCCAAATGTGCACTTATCACTTTCACCAAACCAGGGCAATATTTCCCAGACAAATGATTATGTGTGGCGGGCGGGCGGTCAAACTTCCATGCATTTGTATTTGTAGATACTTTCCCCAGATTTTTTTATGACAATTCTCCAGACATTAGGGAAGAGTAAGCAAAGGAAGCATAAAAAAGTTAAACAAAACAAATATTTACAGAAAGGGAAAATGTATCGTATTCGCCTTGTCTGTTTGTAGTAGGATGTTTGCCCAAAGAGTTAAAATGCGAGAAAAAAAGGTTTTGCTGCTGAACGACATTATGCTGCTACTGCTCTCCGATGGGGAGGATGATAAAATGATCTCAATCTTTTGCGTCATGTTTCTTTGTTCCATTTTCGATCTACGCTGGCTGGATGCATGGCTGTTGCTGCTCCTCTGCTTTCACATTTTTTTAGTATTCCGTCAATTTTCAAAGCACAACATGGCTAGAGCTAGAGCTGGAGAAAATTTTGCTTAAAGATATTTCTCTTACACAGCAGCTTTTTTCTTCTGTCGGTCAGTATTATACAAAAAGTACCGATATCGCACATCTAGATATGCATATGTACTAGTGTATATTGACTAAAATCACGAAAGCCTAAAATGGTCCCTTGCGACCGATCCATAGGGCAAGTGCTGATTTTAATCAAGAATAAAAACCGCTTTTTTTACTAAAACTTACTACTACACAACCTTCACATGAAAAGGCCGCTTTTAGCTTGAAGATAAGATATGGATTTGTTTCAGGGAATAGCAGCATTCTACTGCATGGTCCATTCTATACGCATTCTATATACAAATTGCATTGCAGTGTAAGATTTTTATTTTGTGTAGCAATTTTATTTGGTTTTCCACACTGGATGGATTAGTAGGCACTGAGGAATTCATTGTAAACAAGCCAACCTCTCGCAATATGCTTTGTTTGTGTACAGTTTATTAACTGAGATTTACACCGTTTGCCTTCCGACGACAGCCTAAATTACTCACATTTTTTCATTTGCGAAAGCATTATTTGTTTCTCTCTCTCTGATTTTCTAAGCGGAATGTTATCAACAGTGTAATGCCGGATTTTTCTTTCTGTTTGGATTGGATTGAGCTGAGATTGGATTTTGTAAGTGAAAAGGCAAAAAAAAACCTGAAAGCCTTCCTTTTCGTTTTACTGTTCGTGTACTGCTTTCTCCTATCTCGAATTGATATGTTAGTGACCTGCTAAAAACTTGTAGTCTCCCTCCAAACAAAACATAAAAAGTTTTTTTTTGCCCTCTCCTGTTATTGTTTAGTATTTAGGTGGATGGCTGGGTGAAGAAGGCAAGAGCAGGAAGGATATCTTTTTCAGGGATCAGTTACACTTCCACCGCCGCTGCCGCCAAGACCATGTGTCCGCCCCACACTACACCAGTACTTTTACTTGCACCACTTGTGCTAAATGGAGAAAGTCCTTTTTGTCTTAATGTATTGGTGATGATTGTTATGTGGCGTGAATTAGTCCAACCAAGAATTTTTATTTTTACACTTGACATCCTACCGTCCCCTTTTAAAACTCTATTACGCCCTTGGACAACTCGGAGGAAAGTATAAATTGAATATGATTACATACTTTGTTTCCCGTTTGCTACTACATTAGCGAAAAAAAAACCGTTTCCTCTTGTTTAAGAAATATAGTACAATATATAATACAGATCTTAAACATGCAAGCTTGTCTTTGGCTATGGCTTGGAGGAACCAAAAATGTGTGACTACATTCGAAACAGCTGCACCCAGTACAAAAATGACTTATCGTCCAACAAAAACTTTACATTTTACATTACAACAAGAACAACGAACCAAGAAAGTAACTCATTTTCCAAAAGGGAAATCTCCTGATGTCGGATACTCACGCATATGGTCCATATTATTAAGGCCGTTTTTACACAAACAATTACTTTATTACTTTATCCACTCATAAATAGAATTGGGGCTGAGTTCCTTCCTTGCCTCGTCAGTGCTTTTTTGCAAAGGGAAAAATGAGCAAAAATAGGTTAGTTTCATATTATGCTTGTCAAAGAGTCGGGTTAGGAAAACAAAGTGTGTAGCGAACTAAAATTCTTGAAATGTTTTTAAGTATTTTCTTCGGAATGGCGTGATTAAATCGACTGGTGCTATGCTGCTGCTATGCTGGTGAGAATAAGAATGAAAATTGCATTTTTTGCGGTATTTTCCCCCACATGTTTGATGCATTCCTGGACTTCCGTTCCAATCCCAAATGCTTTTCCTTTTGATTTTGCTACTAAAGTGTTTCCTCTTAAAAAAAACTATAGATAAGCAATAGCTATGCTTATCCTGCCTTATCATACCTATTGTTTTAAGCACGGTCATGCAACGTCCTTCTGAACTTTTATGCATGCGATGATGATGATGGTGATGGTGGACCCAAAATTTCAACTTCTAATTTTCCAGAAGGGAAAGTGCCAAAAATTTCTTCACTTAACATTATTTGGCTTGAGTCGAGTCCGCTGACTATCTGCTAAGGACGCTCTTTTAATATTATGCAATCCCACTTTTATTACCTCCTGCCTTACGCTCATTTGCTTACTCCATCTCTCTCCCTCCTCAGTAGTGTTTTTTCAGTGTCAACCCAAATGGTGTACTTGAGCAACCGGAACCACGTAATCGATCCATGTATTATAAATTATGTCAGTTAGTTATAAATAAAATAACATGTGTACACAAAACTCCCTGGCCCTAGCTATAAAAAAACTAAAAAAAAAACGAGGAAGTTTACATTTTATCTAAATGTAAATAGGCAATAGTCAGAAAAGAGTCAGTTCTTTTTGGAGAAACGTGGTATGTCCATGTACTTAAAGTAAGCGGGCTAAAATTCGAATTGGAATAGCTCTAGTTTTACTTCCATTCTATATTCTTCATGAGTCCTGTGGGGGTATATCTATCTCCATCCCTTAAAGATACTAACGAAAAAAAATCCATGCTTTAGCTGATTATTATTACCTAACTGGAAATAAGAGGATTGGAATGGGAAATGCCCTGCATCACACGAGAAGAAGCAAAGTAGAGGAAAACTGCTCCAGAGAAGAGAAAACACTGGGCAAAGTTAACTTAATCCATGCTTAGCTTAGCTTTCTCTAAGAAAGAAACTGAGAATTTTTTGTTGGAGGGGAACCATCAACATCAACTTATTGCAGGAGGACAAGCTCAAGGCTCACTTTTATTGCGGAACATTTTCTCTTTTTTTATAGTGCTAACCCTGTATACTCTGTTGAGTAGTTAAAACTTCCAGTTGGAATATGTACCCTGTCAAAACGGAGGAAGAGAAAGGGAGAAAAACGCTAGTTTTTTTTCTTCATATTGCACCTACATACATCACATCCCACACTGTTTTGGACTCGGACTCTCTTATGACTAGTGTGAGTATACTGCAGGGCAAATAATATGTAACAATAAAGAAGTTTTATGGAAAACCAAAATCCAGTTTGGCATTAAGAGACTGGCTATGCTATATGCATATAGTAGAAGAAGACTAGCACGGAGGTCCTCCATAAAGTTTAGACAAAGTTTACTCAGAGCAAGAGGGATAAGAAAGAGGAAAGTAGGTAGTAAAAAAACGGAGTTAAGAGTAAAGTAAGGATACAGAGACATAAATAGGCTCACATATATTTTGAAATAGTAATGCCTGCCATGAACCTCCTAGACTAATCAAGGTCTATAAATAAATAAATTTTAATGCTTTCTGTACCAGCACACCTTTCGGTACAAGACACATACATATTATACTTTACTGCACATTTTGCTTTTGCCTGGGAGTACTACTCCTTCCTCCTCCAAGCCAATAACAGTTAAACTTGTTCCATTTGTGAAAATATCCGATTAAGTCGGTCTCGGTGTATTTGTACGCACCGCCGGCCTTTTTTACAGTTAAAATTCGCGAGCAAAGTAAAACAAAAAACGGGAGGAGGAATGACTGAGGTCATGTGTTGCATTTTTTTATCATTCGCAATCCAATATTTAAACGGGAATGTATTGCTGTACAACTCCGAGCTGGCTTTAATATGTGAGGTATGTAAATTGGAAAATGTTGGAGGCTATATACATACTAGGCCCCCCAAAACAAAAAGTCTTGTTCTATGGAAAGGAGAATTATGAGCATGAAATGAAGCAGTTAAGAGGAAATTTTACAGCCATCCGTCATCCCGACCTGATCCTGACTCGGGAGTGAGTATAGTAGTTATCCTAAAAAGCTTTTTATTTATATCCCGGGCTGAGGAAATTGCTTCAGAGTCAAAGAAACGTCATGAGATTTTAAGCTATTATAGGCAGAGGTAAAAGATAAAAGAATATACTAATGCCAAACTAATGCCAATAATTTTTCTTCTTGAGCATGGCATGACATGGGTCGGTCACGGTTGCCAGTTGACTATCATCAGATCATCATCACATCACATGAAGCAGCCCATGTAAATATTTTGATTTGGATGGGAGCTCCTCCCGTCTAATTTATGGATTTGAAGGTGAGAGCATTCGCTAATTACTTTTCTGAACGTAATGCGTCCTCAGCCTATCATCATTGCAGCGCAGCATTGCGGCCTTCAATTCTTCAGCAGTTTCTCAAGTCGTGACTAGTATGACTTGAGTTGAGTTTTTTTTTCGTCTCGGAGGATGTGAATGTGAATCGCCCACCCAGTCAAAAATGAGAAAGAAATTAGGGCCAACAATATATTGTTATTACACTGACACAGACAGACTAAAATTGAACGTTTTGGAGAGATGTGGATGTGATGTGTCTTCCCAAAAAAGCAATTTATCTGCTCAGAACTCATGAATCACAATAAAAAAGCCTCCACTGTATAGTTAACGGTAATGATCGTCGCGGGCGAGAAAATGCTTTTTTTACCTGTAATAATAAACATTAAAAAGAGTAAGCACTACATTAACCTTAAAACACACGAAGGAAGGAGTGAAAACTCATCGACATTCACTACTATAGCCATAAGCCAGTCAGCGCATCCAATTTTTATTATTGCATATTACGGATATGTGAGGTACATGGCTTATGCTTTAACTTGTGCTAATTCCCATTACTAAAATGGCCCGCTGTTCTTGTACTTGAGAGAGTCCAGCTTGTATCAGAGACCGACCTCAATACAAGGAGTAAAAGTTAAAGGATCCTTCTGGAATGAGCCGCTCATATATTATATTAAATGTGCTGTTTTCAACCCCAAAATTAGGACTTTAATCTCCACATCCTCCTCCAACACAATAACAGTTTATCGGGGAGGAGGAGGGAGAACAAATGAGCTGAATTTAAATGTGCTTTAATTCCCAAAGATTCATTAGCCACGTGTAGATTTGTTGCTGTGAATTAATGGGAGGATGGAGAGAGAAAGCAGCAGAGAAAGAGGACGAACTACCTACCTGACCAGCCAAGACTTTTTTACCTGCGAAGAAGCATAATTTTTTACTCCTTCGACCAGGTAAAAAGGTTGACCTGACAAAGTGCCATAAATTCCCAAGTTCCTCGCTTTCATTTTACTTATGGATGGGCAATAATGGACATTCATTTAAAGTCAGAGAGAGAAAAGGGGAGACAGCGGAGCAGACCAATACATTATTTGTCTCAATTAGGCCATCAGCCATCATCAACCTTCTATCCATCCATTTTCTTTCTTCATTTCCTCGGTGGGTCTATAAGCTTTCTAGTTCTTTTTGATTGCATTTACCCAGCAGATCGGGAGGTCCTATCCGCTCATCGCCCACCAGCCAGTCAAATAGATTTTGGTTTTGTTATATTTGTCTGGGATCACATCATACATTAAAATGACTGTCAGTCATAAACCATACATAATGCTACCTTATGTCTTCCGTCCATAAATACATGTCTATAAATACTCAGCCAGGAAAGAGTTAAGAGAAAGTCCCTACTAGATTAACTCGTATGGACTCTTTCACTTTGTTCAAATTTATACGTACGTAACTCCTCTTTTGTTTCATTCAGTTCGACCTAGGGATGGATGGGAATGATGCGATGATGATGCTTTGAGATTAATTTGGGTGGATTAGTTCATGTCTAACTTGAGTTATCATCATGAATAGTAGCATGCATGACATTACTGTTTTTTCTTTTTCTGATGACGTTTCATATAGCTCTATAGATGTATCTGTAATGGATATTTTGAGTGAGGTTGCTTTGTTTTTTTTTTTGTTAAAAAAAATATATCGTGATATGAAGTCGTCATGATCTAATCATAAGTATTTCTTTTTGGGGAAAATATTGTACTCATACTCAACCATACCATACTACATTGTATGTATGACAAAAGAGTATTATCTCCTGCAGTTTGGCTTTTTTTCTTTTCAGAGGAAGTGAAAGTGATGACTTGCTTTTCCCAGTATGCATATTATTATGTAAATATTATGTCCTATGCCAAGGCCAAGATTACATTTGGGTTGGAGTAGATTACTCCACATTAGATTTTTTGGTTGGAAACTGGAGACCATACCGCAAATGGATAAAATCCGTACACGCAACAACGCAATGCAACATAGCAATTTCGGGGAAATCATTTGTTTCGTATAATTTTGCTTAAGAGCTTTAGCAAGAAACTGTGCATTCAATTTGGACACAACTTCACTTCCCAGAATGCTAATTTCAATAAGTTTTCTTCTTCTTTCCCCAAAATTGGACTCCAGTTATTCATGCGTAAACAAAAAAGATTATTATCCCTCCCCATCCTATCATTAAAAAATGCATAATGTAAAAATTGTACTTATGCTATGCTGTGAATTCGCATGAATAAGTGATTAGGACATCATCATCCCATCCCATTAAAAAAGTTTCGTTTTCGGGGCAAACTGTAGAACGCAAAGAGATCATATCATACACGTAGAACAGTTTTTCAAGCGTATTCGGAAGAGATAAATGGGAAGGTTTAACACAACATATAATTATCCAGTTAGAGAGGAGTAACCCAACTTGTTATTTTTAAGTATTATACATATAACAACTTTAGCATCAGCTTCTTCAAGATTTTCGAAGTAATAAAAACGTAAAATATCGGGTTTCTCCCCAATTTAAATGAACTGAACGAAGGGAATGAAATTAACACATTTCCCTTCGCACAAGATATTTTTTTTAATAGCCTCCTCCACCAACGTCATCAAATGTCATGAGGTCACACATGTGCAAAAACACTGGAAACCATTTATTGTCACGCTTTCCCAATCACCCATCCATGCATGCATAGTACTTTAACTTGCTTCTTGCCTTTACAAGATGAACCCAAGCTGTTTGTCACTTTTCGCATGAGTAATAAAAGAAATTGTAAAGAAAAAACTAGACAGTAGATTTTTCTCATCAAGACAAGCATGACCAAAAACAAATCTTCGGCAGAATTTCAACATTTTCAAACATTACTCATTTTCCACTCAAGAATTTTGAGTCGATGACACGTTTCGGCTGTTAAACCAAACGAGCAAGAGGAAAGAGAGAATTTCCTCTAAAATAATTTCGAATATGGAAACGGAGAAGAGAGGTCCAGTTCATTTCCCATCATCGCCAAAATAGATTGCATACCGCCACCCACACTCATTGTTACTTATCCCTGCTTTCTCTATTACAAGATCACGCATGTTATGTTACGCTAGTCAGTTTACTCTGACTTGGGAAAAAAGTAGGTTGACCAGTCCGGGTCCCTCTTGGCTGGTCTTGTTCAAGAATAATTTTTTCTCCTCCACTCTTTGGCTATGTGAGAATCAGTTTGAGGAAAAAAAGGGCGAAATCGATTAACCATAAAAATATTTTTCTATGACTATGTTGCACGAGATATGGGGGGAAGCTTTATGGATTCTCTCTCATAATAATGGAGACTTTAGCCCAGTATCATCATCATCATCATCATCACTGGCTGAATGGGAGTGAGAGGATTTTTATTCTCCCATAAAGATCTGTGATGCTTTCAAAATCGAAGTTGCTTTTTGGGAGAAAAAAGAGGAAGAGGAGAAATGAGAGGATTTATGCACTGAATTCCATCACGTCATAGACATCCCCCAGAAGAACTACTACATTGCATTGGACTGGTTTGCTTTGCTTTGCGTCTACTGTGATTTGTGTTGTGCCGGTGCACTAAAATGATCTGGTTGAGAGGAGGCTCCCAGGAAAAAAATCATTGCATGACATGAACTTCCTCGACGAGGATGAACAAATTTCGCTTTTGTATTTTGCATAGATAGTTGCCCACGCACACAAAAAAATCTAAACTAACAATAAGCTACGGCTAATTCTATTAGTTAAATAGGTAGGTAGGTAAAGAAAAAATACCAAAACGACGACATGACATGAGCCTGTCGGTTCCTGTTACAGTTCCATCATCTCTGGATGGAAATATCAATGTGGGGAAATCTGGTACACAGGTTGATAGAAAGATAACGAGAATTTCCCGTTGAGGATGATGATGCGACAGGGAGAGAGACAGGTGCTCTCAAAATATCAAGCTTAAGGAATCAGTTCACTGGATTCTGACGGAAAGCTCATAAAGATAAGGCACATCCACATTCTTATAAAATTAATTGTTTTAAATTCGCAAATTCCATTTTTAAATCTGAAGGAGTTGTAAGAGAACTAGAAAATATCGACAGTTTTCAAACATTTTTCACATACTTCAATTTTCCCTGTTACAACGTGGAAACCGAGATAATGAATTGGGTTATTTTGGCAAAATATTTGTTTCTTCCGTTTCAAAACAAGGATTAGAGAGAAATTTACAAAGGAAAGGGGAGATGATGATGATAACTCACCATCCGAGCTGAAAATTGGATGGGATGGTTGGAAGGAGTGAAGGTTCAGCTTCGTTAGGACAAGAATGACTGCAATTACAAATTGGTAAAGTACATATACCCACATACATAGCAAGGTTGATTGCCTTGAGACAGGATGAGAAGAGAGAGACTCTGTTAATTTCTTGAAGAAAGCACTTATATCGCATATCATATCATATAGGTCTACTAACACAAAAGACACTAGTTACGTAACGTAACGAAATGTACATATGTGCGGTTTTTACTCGGATGGTTAGACTTGGCACAAAAACTGTCAACCCAAACCCATCATCCGTCGAGAGGAGGAACGGGACAGAGAAGAAGGAGGAGAGGGAAGTGAAATATAAATAAAAAATATGCGATGTGGAGACAAGGGCCCATCAAGATGAAAAAAGAGACAAGTGATTTTCCCCTTTCTTCTCCATCATCTATTATTTACAAGAATATGTAGCCAGCAGCGAAAGCTGTACAACGTAACATGCCCTACTCACTACTCACTCATAAAAACGGAAAGAGAGAGAAAAAAAATCCCTAATGCTTGTAATATTGTAAGTAGGGCGATTACATACATAAAAAAATATAAATCATACGTATTACGTTCTGTCTCTCATTTCTCGAGTTTTTTTTATGCATAAGCACTATATTTCATTTCGTATCATATCTGGAACGAGTTGAGCTGAATTAGTTGGTCTCCCTCCTTCACCACTAATGAAAAGATACGTCACATATCACATTATTCTCATTCTCATTGTGGAAAAATGTCATCAGTATCATTCAAGATACAATTTTTGTGTTAACTGATGATCATGACGAGAGGACGTTGCGTTGCGCTGAAGGGAAATTGGATGAGCAGAAAAAGACAAGTCATATCACAGGGGAAAATATAATAAGAACATTGTGATGATGTGATGCTGTCTCAGTGGCAAAATGTGGTATGAAATGAGAGAGAAGGAAGTTATAATTGGGAAGCGGATACTTATTATTACGTCATAGCTTGTAAGTATAAGTTTATTGTCATTTCATCGCATATAATGGGAATGTGGTAATATGTTTTTGATAATTCATTTATACATATAACATGCTTAACAGACTAACTGACTGAAGCACTATATAACGTGACATATCGCAAGTTTTTTTATGACTTTTTACAAATAAGACTGTTGATCTTTGTCCTGATATATATTTTTTTTCGCGATATGGAATCAACGAGCCAAACAAACGAGTCAAGTTAAATGGAGCCTAACATTCCGCATTCTTTCCGAGTTATCTTTTCCCTCACAGATTACGCATGACATTGCATACTTGTGCCATAATATTGTAATATCATATTACAAACATACGATATAGTTTTACAAGCTTGGAGTTATTTACTCCATAGATATTTTTTAGTAGCTGTTGTGTTGTAATAGTAATGAGTGGCAAGTGTGCGATGTATGTTATGTTATATGCCTCTTGGACAATATTTTTGGCTTTCCCTGCTGCCTCCAGGAGGAAATGAGTAAGTAATATTTACTATATTTTTTTCATTGAACCCTAGAGCACTTTCTGCACCTACCTACCTAGGTATATGCGATTTTATAAATGAGCTTGTTGATCATGGGATATTTTATTAAGTACCAGCATAACAACCAGCCACGTTTTCATTTTCAGCAGGAGGAAGCATGTGTCTTGGGGCTTTGCTTTCTTTCTCAGTTTCCCCTGCATAAGAAAGGGGCTATTTATTGCACCCGCTCATTTATGTATAACAAGGTGGAGAGAACCGTTTTAGCTTTAACAAAGGTTCTTCTACTTTCGAACCTCGTTTCTTTTTTTTTGTTGCTCCAGGAGCTAGCTGCACACAATCAGACTAGAATACTAAAGATCTTATCGCACCTACATATCGAGGCCAGAGATTTCTCAAATGGCCACCCTATAAATTCGATTACTCTTTTTATTAGACGTTTACAATGAGCTTAAGCATCTCGTAAAAAATCCTGGTTGGATGCAAAAATAGTATCATAATATGTAAATTGGCTGCCTGGAGGAGGAAAACAAGGCAGGGAATTTAGGAAGGCCATGTGCTGCTGGTCTTATTGTTAGCCTATTCTTATGAATATGTTTTCTTAAAGAGGTACAAAAATATCGTAAAGACATTCCCTCTTGGAGGAGGCCGGTTGGAAGGAAAGGCGAAAAATAAA
>JAQGAI010000872.1:0-17074 GCA_034696905.1 Lepidocyrtus violaceus
GAGTTCGCTGCGGCAATGGAGCACTACGAAAAGTATGGAACTGAGGGGGATGCAGAGGCAGAGGACGATGAAGGTTCGGCACCTCCATCCCCTGAAAAAAAGCCCAGGCCCGTTCCATCCCTCATGCTTTTAACACCAGAAACTGCGGAACAAGCAGCGACGCCTCCACAGGCAGGGCCGTCAAGAGAAAATCTAACGGATTCGGAGTTGATGAAGCTTCGAGGAGAATTTTTTAGGACTGGGGATGAAGTAGCCACGTTCTCGGTTCGGAAGCGGAGGAAGATGCCTCCAACAATTAAGAGCTTGATGGGGGAGGCTCACGTCAAGTATGCCAGGGGGGATCTGAAGAGGGCAGAAGAAATCTGTATGGAGGTCATCAAAGAGCGTAAAGAGCTTTATTTTCAACTGTGAAGCTTAATTGATAGTGTGATCTACTTTTAAAGTTAGTTACAGTTAGTTAATTTGAATTTAATTTTGATTTCAGAACCCACCTATAAAGATCCGTTTCACACCCTTGCCATGATTTACGAAAATATGGGGAACAAGAGCAAATCGTTGCAGTTCTATTTGATTTGCGCGTTGCTGGATCCCAAACGGTTTGATGATTGGCCTCGACTAGCGGAAATGTCTGTTGATGAGGATAACTCTCAGCAAGCTATAATGTGCTTAAATAAAGGTAGCTTAACGGAAACTTTTGTTGCTAAAAAAGGCATAGATTTACTAGTACTATTAAGGAAAAAAGGATTAGAATTCTTGAAGTTGAAGAAGAAGAAGTTGATTTAATTGTTTGAAAATTTGCAGCTTTGAATTCGGAACCCAATAATGTCAAATTGCATTTGAGACGTTGCCAGTTATTAAAAGATACCGGGGACAGTCGAAGCTCGTTAAAAGGGTATCAAAAAGTTCATCAAAGTAAGTTAGGTTTACGTTGTTCATCAAGTAGTTATTCTTAAGTGTAAACATATTTTGAAAAATGATAATCTAATATGATATGGTTTGATTTGATTCTGTAGTGACCACCGACCGCAAAATTAAAATGGACGTGGCAAAGGAGATCGCCCAACTGTACTTTCAAATGGAGGAGTTGAATAATGCCTACGAAATATTGAGTGATACATTTAGTGAATGCTCGGAACATGTTACATTTTATGGTGAGTTGGGAAAAATCTATATTTTAAATGTTAAACTGCTGAAAATTAAGTTCATGTGAGATGATTAATTTTTTGTCTTTGCAGAATTGAATCTGTTAGCTGAAGTTTGCATCACCGTTAAGAAATATGTAGAAGCCTTGCTGACGTTCATCCAGCACGGTAACATCCGTTTTACTCCAGATCTCCAAGATAAGGATCTTGACAGTAGGTTGACCGTGACAAAGGCATTGAGTAATCCAAAACGTGACTGTGTGGTTGCCTCTGGCTTGCACTCAGACTTGACACAGAAAATAGCCATTGTTTTGATTCATTTAGAGGCTTTCCGATTTGCTGAGGTTTGTAGGGATTTATAATTAACCAAATCATATCATTTTAGGATTTGACTGGCATTAATTGTTTTTAAATATGTTTTGATCTATTTGCAGCAAATTGTTAACAGACTCCTTGCCGTGGAAGACATAAACGATTTTGGACTCCAGTTTTTCGAAATTGCCGAAGCTTACATTGCAAAGAAGGAGAATCGAGCTGCTTTACGCTTGTTGAATCCTTTGATTAACTCTGAAAACTTCAGCGAGGTAATTTTTTGAAGTTTTAGGAATAAATAACATGCCATCTCTTTAATGTTAGCTTGGATGTAACTAACTTAGCCAATTTATTTTTTTAATTACTACAGGCCGAGGTTTGGCTGAGATACGCTGAATGTCTGTACATGATCAACAAACTGGATGACGCAGCAGAAGCATACGAGAAAGTGATCAGTCTTGCTCCAAATCATAAAATTGCGAAACTGAATTTATCCATCATATTGCAACGTCTTGGGAAGTATGATGGCGCTCTGGAAAGCTTGGATCAAAGTAAAAAACCCACAATCAATTGAATATAATACTTTGTTTTAAACCAATTCATTTTATTAAAACGTTTTTCTTATGATTTGATTTCACTCTCTTACAGATGACGTAGAAGATCTGATCGATCACGACTTACTTTTGGAACGTTGCAAAATATTCTTGAACCGAGGTCGCATAACGGAGTTTTACGACACAGCTCTTCAACTCTTTAGTCGTCATTGCCCCCAAATTCGAGACATTGATGAAGCACAAAGTAAGGGCGTTGTGGAAATTAATACTTATAATTCAGCGAGATATGTTTTTTTAACAAATCCCAATAATTTTACTTCTCCTTCCAGTCTTGATCACAACCAGCAACAGCAACCAGCAACTGGAAGGCTTGCGAAATCTCCGCCTCCGGAAGGACGAGCCGGTGAGCGACCCCTCCCTCGAATTCGAAGACAAGCCTCTAGAAAATCCCATCAAGGAATGGAGGGTCTACGTGGTACTCCTCCGAGTATTCCTCAATATGGGACGCTACGACCTATTTGCCAGACTGGCTTACACCGTCTGGGCATCCAAGCTATTTCTGACGGAGCCGCAGATGAAACAGGAAATCGACTTCCACTGTGCCTTAGCCGCAACCATAAACGGGGAGCAGGATCTCACCCCCGCCCACTATCGGTCCCTCTACGCCTCCTACAAACTGAACACCGTCATGATAAACATGCTGGGTCTGGCCTTCCGAAAAGGCTCGAAGTTCAAGTATGGCCGCCAGATAATCCGGCTTCTGAAAAAGCATCCCTCCGACCTCCGCCTGATGCTTTTGAGTGCTCACAACAGCTTCATCACCGGCACCTACAAATACGCCCTCATCGAGTATCTACAAATCATCACGGAAATCCCGACAAACGCCTTATGCCATTTGATGGTCGCAGTAACCCTAATGCATATGGTTTCCCAGCGGACCACTTCCAATCGTCTAAGGCTGGTTTTGTATATGATCGGCTTCCTCCGAAAATACGTGGAATTAAGGGGGAGATGCCAAGAGTCATACTATAACTTAGCGAGAGCGTATCATTTTATTGGATTTTATTCCCAAGCGTTACGATATTATAAGAAGGTGTTAACAACGAAACCAGTAGAAGATGATAAGTTTTATGGAGGGATCCCATCCAAGGACGATGGCAGCATGTTGTTCGTCTACGGGAATCAGCTAGACCTCAAACAAGAAGCTGCTTACAACATCGCCCACATTTACAAATCCCTCGGGATGTATTCACATGCGAGAATGTACATTTTCAAGTATATCACAATCTAATAACGAAAACATTTTTTTAATGATAGTAACAGGTAGTTTTAAGTTTTGTCAAAGTCTTTAACCTATTATAATATAGAATTAATTAACAAACAATGTTACATATTTACAAGTGAAAGTAACAATAATTATTTTTTGTAAAATATTGACTGAATTGGATAGTAAATATGTATGGCAAAGAATAATATACAACATTTAAGTAGAGTAGGTATAATTATGTAGTTAATTAGTATGTTTAAAGTAATTATATTTATATATTTTTTATACAGGTAGGATAATTTCATTTTTGGATATTTAGGCAAATAGATATTATTTAGCTTTGTTTTTGTGGCGGAAGGAATCGGAATGAAAAACCCTAATAAAAATGGTAACAGTTAAGAAACGAACAATGTACATAATAATATAAATCGGGATTATCAATAATTAATAATTAATTATCATCACATCACATTTAGTATTACAGCAACTCAGTTTTGTTTTGGAATGATAAAGCTTTTGTGAGGTTAGATTACAGTGGCTGTGTGGCTTGCAACAAAACTGTTTTTTCTTTAGCAAATTGCATTGTTGATTTTAATGAATCTTGAAGGGTGCATTGCATTGGTTTTGTTAAGTTTTTCTCTCTCTAATGACTAATTTCTTTTAGTTAAGTTAAAGTACTTATGGTTTGTTAAAGGCTTTTGCTTTCACCGGTTTAATTTTTAAAAGATTTTTTTTTTGGCTTTGGCAATACGGACATGCGGACTAGATTGCATATCGGCTACTTATTTTTTTGCAGAAGGTCACATTTTTTCTATGGGGAGATTTCCATATTCAGAGTACTGTAAGTGGAGCCATCCATTTTCCCCAGGATGGTGGGCTCATCCTTGGAGAAGGTGCTTGAGCGACCGATCTCCGCCAAGGAGCGGAACTTGGTTTCCCCACTGTCCGTCTCGATGGTTGACCTTGACATGACATTGTCCTTGGAGTAGTTGGATTGCATCTCCGCCATGTTCCTATTTGGTGGATGAGGATGAGAGGATTTCACATTTGCCCCAGTGACTGCGGCGAGGCTTCCACCGCTCAGTGGCCGTTTTGAACCACCTCCGGATGTGCTTGGAATGTTGTTACCCGTGTTTTTATTAGCGTGAGCCGCCCTCTCGGCAGCAGCGACATTGCTGTACGTATTCCGGCGAGGGGGATTGCTCATGACTTTGGCTTTGACTGGGGCGGCAGAGCGCTCCGAACTGGAGAAGGAGCTTCGCGCAGAGAGTCCGCCGCCGGATGCTCTGGTTACTTCTCTGGTGGACAGGTAGCGGGATGGGGCTGCTGGCGCATGATGGGTGCTGGATTTTGAGGAGGCGACGCTTTGCTGGGAAATCAGTGAAGTTGATGAAGATGATGGAGTCCGCTTGGCCACCCCGGTCACAGAGCCCCTCAGGTTTGGCTTGGAGACTGCCGCAGCCTTGGCAGAGTTTGTGAGGAAAACCTTTGCCGGAGGTGGAGGCGGTTTGGGCTCCACTGGCGGAGGCTTCTTTCCCGCAGCTGCTCTTCGTGTTCTCCCGTAAGTTCCGGTGGATCCGTGTTGTATGATAGGGGAATCCGTTTTGGATGGGGTGAGGGGCTTGAGGGGGGTTCGATTTGCGGAGGATGTACCAGCCACAGAGAGGGGAGCTCCACGGGTGGTGGAGCTGTTGAATGACTTTTCCCGTTCTCCCGTGTTAAATTTGCGGGGTACGGAGGCGGAGGATCGCTGGACTGTGGAGGGAGGCGTGAACGACTTCTGTGAAGTGGAGGTCACTCGGCTCAGCGCTTTGTTCTCTCGGGCTTCAACGGTCGCTGCAGAAGAATGGGAGGAGGAGCTTCGATGTTTGACTGTGGTTGTGGGTGTCATTGGTTGATGATGTTGAGGTACCGGTGGTGGTGGCGCTTGGTTGCTATTGCTGATGCTCCTCCCACTGGCCACTGGAGGCGGGGCCGCCTTCGTTACCGTAGTCGTGTGCGGCTTCTCCGCCTGCATCGGCCGAACAGACGCCACTTTGGCGGGATTCGCAGTCATCGGCGACAATATCGGCTCCTTATTGGGCTCTTTGGTGACGGTGGTCGTCACCGGGACAGTCATCTGCTTGGAGGAGGCTTTGTTACCAGACCTGGAACTGCTGTAGTTCCCAGACCGGTCCTTCGTCGTCGGCTTCACATTCTGAACTGGAACCGTCGTGGGCTGGACATGGCCCTTAGCAATCTTATTCCCGAACTTGTCATAGCCCATGAAGCTGGAAGTGCAAATCTTCTTCTGGACATCCTTCCCGAGTTGCTCCCATCCTTTGGAGAGGACGGCTTTGGAGGCGTTGGCCAGCAAATAGCGTTCTATCTCGCTCCTCAGCATTTTGAGGAAGTCCACGAATAACTAGATTTAAAAAAACATTTAAAACTGTAGTAAAAATTGAAATTTCTCAAGGCAGCAGAGTGAAAGTGTCTTCCTTTGAGGGGGAGAGATAGGGACAAAAAGGATCATTTTTTTTTACTATCGGGAAAGACAGGTCCGTTAAGGAAATAGAGTGAAAGAAGAAGCTAAAGAGAAAGTATTTGTTTCTTTAATGATTTTGCTACCGTGGACCACTCAACTTCATCTATGGTCTCGGTCCCCAGCTCGATGAGTCTCGAGAGGGCGGTGTGGCTGACGCAGGCCTCGTCCGGCTTTAGCAGATTCAACGCTTCCATGAAGGTTCCCTCGATCCTGGAAATGTTCCAGGTTTGTCCTTTCCCAAATAGGAGGAATCTGAATTGGAGAAGAAGAAAATCGATGAATATAAAAAATTACGAGTTTATGAAAATATTTTTTTTTGCAAAGTACAACATTTTTTACGTACTTCTCCGCTTGTAGCACTTGGCTGAGGTGCTCCCCAATATACTGGACACAGGCTTCCGACAGCTGGCCCACAATACTGAAGATCGGCTCCGTCCATCTGTAAATCCATAGAAAGCTAATATACTTCAAGTATCGAGAGTAGACTTTCCCCAGCTGGGTCTATCCAAAATCTGGAACAAGTTAAAGCTTACCTAACTGTGGGCATCGTCGTTAATAGTTGATCGCAGCCTAACGTATGATCCAGGATGTTGTCCACAGACTAGAAAAAAAAATCATATTTTTTTAGAGAAAGTTTTTATTCGTTCACTTCCGGTGAAAGTTTTTTTTGTGCTTTCTCTTTTCATATCATTTAATTTTTTTTCTTTCTTCTCACCAAATGATTTACGCTGTACCGAAGACACTTTTCGATGAGCTCATCCCCCAAATTGGCAAAGGCCTTTGTTGGCCAGATTCTCACGAAATGCTTGCAAATCCATTTGGTCATCTTCCGATTCAGCTCATCCATCCCGTAGGCCAGTGCAATGGGGAAGCATTCGATGACCCCCGTAATGCAACCAGTACATGGCTATTTTTAGATGAGGAAAAAGAAAGCAATAAAATAAAAGACGGAAATTAATGTCATATATTTTCTTCTTATCTTTTCATCACACTCATGCATAGATAGATAGAGAGACCGAGATAGGTATGGAATGGAGTGAACAAACGCATTTTTTTTCATTATTATTTTTTTCTTCTCTGTCTAACCCGATGAAAGTTATGGCAAAACTTTTGCCGAATGGTTTGGCTGATATTCTCCCTCAACCCTTCCAGCCCGAGAAGGTCAGTCAGGGTGGCCAGTTCCAACAAGTCGATCGTGTCAGGAATCTCATTGGTACCGGAGTAGACGTGATACATCGTGAACTGGACGACGGTGTAGGAGAACCTGGCCGACAAAAAAAAAGAGAAAATTGGAGAAAGCACATTAGACAAAAAAAAGCATGTAAGTAAGTGCATTCCAGTTTGCTCCTCAAGCATAATAATATGGTCATTATGCTATCTGTCCAGGTCCACGTAAGACAAATATAGACGGGTTGTGATGGACGTATTGATTGATATTGATAACAGAACGGAACGGGGGTAACTAGGCAGGTATGCACTTGAGTAATGAGTCATGCTTGGAAACGGGGAAAGTATAAAAATAATGAAAAGTGGATAAAATGACCATGGCCAGAAAATCCAAACTGACAATGACAATGACCAAGCAATAGGAGGAGGTCGGCCATGATATGGTTGTTGTGAGAAAAGATGAGCGTTTTTTACGAGAATTTTTATTTTACTTTTATTTTTATTTAGTACTTACCCATCCAGGTTGATGGTGTTCCCCGCATTCTCCACCCAGTTCCCACTGAGGATGGCTGCAAAGTATTGGGAGCGGGAGGCGAGAATGCACTTGTGCGCCTTGATACACTTCCCATGCACCATTATGTTCACGTCCGTATTGATCCCCTCCTGGAACATGCGGAGCAGGTCCTTGCCCAGCTTGAAGCAGGGGCCGCCTTGGCATACTTCCATATCTGCAATAAAAGGCAAACATGATGATAATGATGAGGAGGATTTAATTAAATACACAACACAAAACCGACTTCTTCTTCTTCTTATATAGCTTCCGACATGCAAATCAATAAAATGGTTTGATTGCTTTCTCCTTGATTGACTTTCTCCTGACAGAAGACAAATTTACCCTTTCATTCAACTTTCATTGAAATAGCAAACCCGCAGGAATTTCATTTAGCTTCGGCTGACATTATAAAAGAACCGACACAGCTAATCACAAAAGCGGATTAAAACAAAAGAGAAAGCAATTTTGCTCATTATATTTTTCTTACCTGCCGGCGATGAATTTTCCATGGAAGAAAGCAAGCTGCTCGTAAAGCTTGCATCCAACACATTTGCCACATGCAAGCTGGATCTGTTACTGGATGTGCTGTCAACCAACTGGCTCTTCATCATCGTGTTGGCGTCACCACCACCACCACCACCTTGATCATTTCTCATGGCGAATGCGGCGGATTGGGGCTCCAACGAATCCAAAAATTGCTCTTTACCTCCAAAACCACCACCACCTCCACCAGTTCCACTATGCTTCTCCCTCTCCTTGAGGAACTCCATCCTGGCCGCCTTCCGACTCGCCTCCGCCGCCGCTTTGTGCTGGAATATGGGGCTGGGGAAGCGTCTCTGCATGGGATACTTGAGGAGACCGCTCCCACAACCGGAAGTCTCCATTATGTTCTGAACGGGCTTGTTGATAATCCCGCTCCGCTCTCTTTTGTTGCTTCCCATTGTCATACTGACGCTCATCAGGGACTCCGAGTCGGATGACTTGCTAATAATGTCATTATGATGACATTGAGGGATTTGGGAGTGGGAGCTGTGGGCACTTCCACTCCCATCCCCACCATCCTTCTCGCCGATGTCGACGAACATGGTGAAAATCTTTTTATCTGGGGTGGATAACGCTTCATGTGTGTCCTTGGGCGCTGACTCCCCCGATTTATCATCCAGATTGACAAAAAATGCTAATGAGCTTGGATTGCTCCCCATGCTGGAGCGTCGTTCCCTGGTGGTGGAGCTCTCCATGAGCTCTGATTCCAACGAGAGGGAGCTAAAGTCGATGACCCAGGCTTCCGGTGGCTTCTCCGCGGAAATCCCTCCCAGTTGGGATTCCGTCATGGGGTCAAAGCCATACGAGGTTAGGGGCTGCTCAAATGCCTTTAATGGCTTGTTTGCCGCTGATTCGGGCTGATCGTTATTTGACTTTGATGACATCATGGCTGGAGGGAGAGTTTTTTTGGAGGTTGTCTCAATTTGGCGCAGCTCCTCCAGCGAGTCCGCGACGAGGGACTCCGTGTCGGAGTTGTCCTTGGTAGTCTTCTCGCTCAGTTGGCGCAGCTCCTTGGTTGAATCTTGATCACTGTTGCCGAAGGTGGTTTGGACAATGTCCGGGAAACTTTTGGAGACAGGTACTCGGGAACGGACCACCGATGAAGAAGAAGGGCCGGCGGTCGTTTCTTTCGGTGGATTTTGGACAGATTTTTCTGGCGGTGGTCTTCTAAACTTCTCGTTTTCAGCCATCCGGCTCCCACCACCACTGATGAAAGTCTTGCTGGAGCTGGTCATCGACCCATCCAAATTGTCTGAACAGGGGTGATCCGGGACGAATGGACAGAGACTTGGGTAGGGGTCCATGAAGTTCAGGCTGTTGAACTGGGAGCTACATGGGGACGGCGCTGGACTGGGAGGCAACTCGAAGCCGTCCTCCGACAATGCCGCCGCATTGATGAAGTACTTGGGCTCCCCCGGGGACTTCACGTCGAACTCGACTTTCTCCTCCGAACTTTTACTCAAAGGCTTTGATGCATTCCCTTCGTTCGTCGAGGTGGTTAAGGTGAGTTCAGACTGCTCGTTTTCCGGAGTGGTCGACCTGTCAGTTCCTCCTCCGCCAGTTTCAGCCATTATTTTACTGCTAATATTATGATGATCTTCCTCCATTACTGGTACTTCCTCCTCCTTTAGTGAATCCTCCGTATCCGAATTATTCTCCTCCTCCTCCTGGGCTTCCACAACCGGATTCCCGTTATCATCCACAGAGTCACTTTCACCCGGTGAACTACTTTCTCCTTCTGTCTCCATTTCCCGCTGCTTCTTCACTATTTCCAGTTGAGCCAGCAAATCGCATGGCTTGTCACTGCTGAATGGGGTTTGGGGCGACTCCGTAACGTCTGGAAGGCCTTTCCCTCCCGCGGCGGCCGAACTCCCTGAAGGACTGTTGGAATTAATCAGGTTCTCCAACGTCAGCTCACTCTTGTCGGGAGTCCGCCTACTCTTCGGGATGGGAATGAATGAGCCGGCTGGCTTGTTGGCTCTGAGCTGGTGGGATGAGAGGGAGGATGATGAGGAAAATGATAATGATAAGGATTGCTCCTGCTCAAAGCATGATGATGATGATGGCGGAAGTTGTTGACTTTCTCTTTCCTTTTCATCCGCCATAAAAGAACCTACTTGATTACCATGCGCTGATGATGTTGTGAAGGTGGGGCTGGATTTCCACAGTTTAGCTTGCTCCTCCGATGACTTTTCACTTTCTCCTTCCAATCCATGGTCAGGATTTTTAGTCTTATCTTGATCTGGATGATTATCACTATCACCACACTCAAATATATTATGACCTGCTGCTGAGGAGGAGGACTGCTCCTCGGCTTTGGACGAGGGGAAGCTTAGCGAAAGAGCCATGGCTTATTTATGTATTTTCACCCTGCACCAAACTTCACTTTCAACAAATACAAACAGACTTTCTCTGGCTGTTTATCAAAAAATTATTATTAAAATGTAAGAGCCGGAAAAACAGGAACTTTGTATTATTTATCCGATTTATGGAAAGATAAGGGCAGGACAAGGATGGAATATGAAAAATGGTTTATCCAAACTGTTTACTCAACAAGAAGAGGTCAGTCCAAGGGCAGAAAGCGTTTGAACTACAACAAAGTGGAATGGAGTGTGTGAATTGTTTTCTCCTTCTTCTTCTTCGAAAAGGATTTTTTCTCTGTGTCTATTTTACAAACTAAATTAATATCTTAAGTTTCCTCTTGGCTCATATTTTATACTTTATACGCTTGGGGTAAAATCGGAGGGTTTTACTAATCCAGCTAAACCTAAACAAACAGGAAGTTTAATTTCGGTTAAAAACCTCAAGTATAATAAATGGTTATCGTGCGGAGTACTTTCACGGACTGACTGCGATAACTGATTTAAAGATATTCCTACAAATATATATTTGTACGCGATAAAAAAAACTAACAAATCCAAGTAAGTTTAAGAATAGAAAGTTTAGTGTCGCTGACTGGAGTTCTCCTCCGTCTCTGCCTGCACTAGCAAACATGGACATGTTCATACGTAGCAGCAAGAAAGCAAGAACTTTCTCCATTTTCCTACGTTAGCTCTCAGCTCCCAGTTCAGTCTCAGTTTTTTATTGATCTGGATGAGGGTAAAAAAAACTGACATAAACGGGAGGCTATATAAGTCTCTTGTGGTGAGCTGAGCGAGCTAAAGCGGAGCTCTTCTCTGCATGCAAATATAATAATATGATGGTGGAAGAGGAGAAAGAGACGAAAGCGTTGAAACAAGCTTTTACTCTTTTACGTAGACGTTCATTTTGTTGAGTCATATCATCAAGAGAAAAAAAACGACGTAGCAAACATACCATCACCAACCAGCTATAGCTATGGAGGAACTACTTGTTCAATGCAATGGAGGAAACTCGCTCTCTCCGCATTCCGTAAACCCTGAGGAGGCAGTAAAAAAAACTTGCTATGGCACGCGTATGTATAAATAAGGCATATAAACTGATCGTGCAGTAGTAAAACAAACGCTTTTACTCCGGTTTAAATGAGTATATGTACACTTATATGACAGTCCTCCCGGTTGGTTGCGTTGTGCTTTATTTTTTTAGAGGAACAAGAGGGTTCTCAGTCGGATCGGAGTAATAGGCTTCATTTCCCGGAGACTTTCGCCTTTCTTCCCCCCCTCTCCTTTTCTTTTTGCTTTCATTCTTCCAATTTGTTGTAGTAGTAAGTAGTAGTAAGAATGCGATGCGATACGATGCGGTAGAAGTTTCGAGGTAGTGGTAGGTTAGGTTATGGCAAAATAATATTAGCTTTCTGGTGCTGCTACCGTTTTTGAGTGGTGATATGTGGTAGGCCCGGCCAAGCGGAGATTGTTTTTGTTTTGTTAATATATTTTAATTTTATGATGCGCTGGTTTTGTTTAGAGGGGAAAACAACTTTCTCTCTCTAGTGCAGATGAATTTTAATGATTTTTTTTCTTGACATTTTTGAGCTTTTTTGTATTTATTAAAACACAGCGTATTTTTTTTATTATTGAAATTCAGTCATTGCATTCTGACACTTTTTTTTATAAACAGTTTCCTCCACACAACAACAACAACAACAAAGATCGAGTCGGGAGAAGAAGAAACTGTCGCATATGAAATGTGTCATACTTTACGTAATTTTTTTCTGTATCATTTAGCTTTCTTACTTAACAAGAGAACATTAAGTATCATCTACGTACAGTTAAACTTTTACCATCATGCATAAAAGTAAATGTTTTAAATTCTTAATAAATCTAATCCGTAGCTCTGTCCTTTTCTTCATATCCCAAGAACAAAAAAAAATGTGGAGCTTTTTAAACGCGAACTCTCAACAAAGTAGTAGTAGTAGTAGTAGTACCTATTATGAATGAATGAACCCAAGTGGCTCCTCCAAGTTATCGTATCGTAACTGATAAGGCGGATCTTTTTACAATTTAATATACCTAATATACCTAATTACTATTAACTAGCTTAACTAACGATCGATCTGGGGACTAAATTTTTTATGCCGTTTTTACTTAAGCATGCAGGTATATTTTTTTTTGCAACTTTTCTAACTATAATAATATTTTTTTTCTCGTATAATTATTGACAAATAAAATACCTACCTAAATCTACTAGGTCAAATAAGACACAGCGCAAAAGTAAGAGCAGAATCATAAACCATTTAACATTAAATTTCTATTCCGAATTCGAAGAAACAAGCGGATTTTTACCTAGAGTAAATTATGTACAATCAATACAATTGAATTTGACAACCTTGTCAGACCAGATCTGGATTTGACAAAGGTCATAAATATCTGCTGTGATGTGATATTAAATACTATTTAGCATTGGTCGTTAGAAACTTTTTATTAGTGGATTAGCGAACTAGTTAAATATTATTTGTTTTAGGTATTTCTATAGAATACGGGTATAATTAGACTACTAACTAACTATACTACGAATTGACAAGCGTGCAATCAACATAAAATTCAACATGCAATCGGTTTTTTTTTCTCCCTACAATGACAATATTTACAACGTAAACCATTACTCGTCGCCTGATATAAATATGGTTAGGGTAAGCATAAAGTAAGTTACGGTTACTGCTATGATTTGTTTAAATTATTTATAAAATTTAATAATTATTAATTATGCTGATTTTTTACGATTTCTTGAGTTGCATTGCGAAATCTTAAATTAGTTACGGTATTATCTTTATCTTAACTGGTTAATATTATTATAATGTAGGGAATACTATTCCTCATCATTTTTTCCTTAGACAGCGTTTTTTAGCCCATTATTTCTGGATGGTAGTCCCAAACCAATAATAATAACCAAGTTGTTTGGCTTACCTAATGAAATATAGTTAAATACATTCGTTTTGTTGTTTGGTAAGAGAAAAACAGGGACATTTTGAGTTAACATTACGTACTTTAACATCCTTCCTTAATCGCTTTACATGGTCCTTATACATTTTGTTTGCATGGACTATACATACATGCCGGAATTGAATCGAACAGAGCTGAGGAGGGAGCAGCAGCGCAGCAAAAAAATACAAAAGAGCTGTTAACCGTACTTTTGTTACCGATTTCGAAGAAGAAAAAAAACATACCCAACAAATTTGCAGCTTGGTCAATTCTCGCTATCAATTACAAGGAAGTAAGTAATCATTATTCAACCGTTAGCTTAGCGTATGATCTTGGTAAAATTGAAAAATGTAGAACAATTTACTATTCCAAATATAGAATCTTAAAAAATATCATCCAACTCTAGCACAGTTATATAAAGATAGTAGGAGGAGAGGAGGACACTGAAAGCTGCAGCAATTCTGGTTTAGCCAATTTTGTCGGCCTTGTCGGAAACCACTTCGTGATTTTCATCCTCTTTCACTTTGCTGGTGTTAGCAGTGGGTACCGTTTGGCCGCTGTCAGTTTCACCTAAAAAAGAAAGATGTTAATTGTCATTATCATCACGTTACGTATTTGTAAAGTTTAGCATGTGGATATGAACTTTCAACTTTCATTATTGTTTCCTTACCTTTTTCTGCTTCCTCGGGTTTATTATCCCCTTTCGGCTCAGCATTCTCCGATATCGTCATTTTGGAAAAGGTGTCCCCTACCGTGGCAAACGAGGGTCTGAAGGATTGTTTGTTCCCGTATGAGTTCACTCCCTCTTCAGCAGGCTGCTCATATTCATCAAATAGTTTAAGGTTCTCTTGGAGCTTCTTTACATCTATTTTGCTAATTAGTGAACGGTCATCCCAAGCCAGCTCGGTAGTGGGCCCTTCCCTAGTACTGGAGCGGGGCTGCTCGTTGTAAACATCCTTTTCCTTCGGGCCGCCGCTGCCCGACACTTCCTTATAAATATCCTTGTAGGTCTCCGCAGAATAAAACTTGTCGGAAGAATCTTTCACCTCCTCGTTCTGCCGAACTGTGGCAGTGGTGGTGGTGTCGTCCCCGACCTTTCTTGAAGTTCTTCTTGGCTTCTTCCCCACATTTACATTTACTTTCCTACACCTGGAAATCCCTTCCAAGTCCGTTTGGAATCGGTTGACTGCTATGCCGGGACCAGCAGGCTCTTTGCATTCTTCCTCTCCTTCACTTGATATGGGACTTCCTTCGGCTTGTCCCTGAGAAAGAAATATACACATTAGCTCATAAAACAAAGCAGATCCATTTATGTTCGAGTTTCGAACTGATTTACTCTTAGCGTACCTGATCAGTATCAATTTGCAACGCGATAGCCCTGTCCAATGTATGTTTCGCCGACAGGGACCTTTCCAGGAAGAATGAACCATTTGAAGACTCGTTCGACGGTGGGGACCAATTTGTTGTGGAGTAGCCGTACGCCGATGTACAGGCCGGAGCCCTCCTTTCTAATTCCAGCTGCAGCCACTCCACAGCCGAGAACCATTTTGCCATTAGTGCCGGTACGTTTAGCAGAACGGTATGTGCAATACTATTGGGCTCCATGAGGTTCGTGACGCATTTAATGAACAGGTACGCTCGTTTAGGATGACTAGTCTTATTGCGCAGAATAATATCAATTAGGCCATCTTTCTCGTCTGGGAGTCCTGGAAAATCCAACAAAAATATAATTGATTAGATTTACCAGAATTTCAAAAGAAAAACAGACGACTATAAAAACTGTCGTCAAATTAAGATTGCAACGCTGCTTTGCTTACCTTTAAGGGCACAGGCTATCCGTTCGCTTTGCCACGAATCATCAATCCGGAGCAAACTAACTAATAAGTCTAAAAATGCTTTTAAATCCGTGGTGTAGGAATATCCGATCCGGCTCAAAACCTCCATTATAGCTATCTCCGAAAACTTAAAGTTTTCCCAACATAGAAACTGCAATAGCATTATGGTGTCTTCGGAAGTGTAGGCCTCGTCAATTATCTTCTTTACGTATGGACTACAACTGACATCGCTGTAAAATATAATAACATACGAAATATTATTATTAGAATATTGTTTAACTGTAATATTCTAGTCTAATCATTATAATGATGATGAATGAGTGTAGTTACTCGTATATTATCATTCAAACTATTTTGCCTTACCCATATCTATAAATTGACTCTTCTAAATTTTGTGGTAGTATCATTATAGGCTTTAGACTCTGGGTTTCCACTTTAAATGGATTTGGTTTCAGAACATCATTCTAAAAAAATATAATCATCAGTTAGTTTTATTTTATTTTAAGACTTGCAAAAAAAATTGATTAATTAGATATCACTGGATGAATCACTTACTGCTAAGGCAGGTTTACATAGATGGGATACATCACAGGAACGCACAAGTAGCGAAACGGTCTGGTGGAGTTTGCTGAGGTCCGCACACTGATATTTGATGGGTGGCGCTGGCCCATCTTCCAGTGCAAGCATTATAAACGTTTCTGGGACTTCCATCTGTAATATTAGTCCAATATTTATTCGAAATTAGTATAAACATCCAGGCTTAGATTGAAGTAAGCTACGCAATTAAACAATCGTTGGAAATAGTTTCACTTACCTTTAACAAATTAGCCTTTTCGCTATCTCCTAGGCCGGCATAGGCCACGAAAAACCCAAAATACTGCACTACGTGTCGTCCGAACTCGGACAACTCCCTCCGAATTAAATGAAGGATGGACTCCAATATATACTCCCATAACTGGCCTTCTTTTTCAAACCTTCGGGCTAAATTAAAAAATAAAGAAAAGCAACGTTAACCAAATTGTTCATTCAGATGGACATTAATCATTTGACAGAAAAGTGAATGTTAAAAGTTCCACTTACACAGAGTAACCATTGGCACAGATGGTACATAAGTTCCGTCACTCTTAGAACAGTGACATAGATAAATTAAAAGTTTGGAAAAGGTCTGCCTAACTTCGGAGCTTGGACATTCCAGCAAATATTCTGCGAATCTACGAAAGACCAAATAAAGCCGTTTTTTATTAACTTCCGGTCAGATAGAGACAGACAGTTGCAGAGTCTGATTTAGTGATTTAATTTGGTAGGTCTTTCGATAATTACCTGCATGAGTCGACGAACAAGGCGTGAGTCGCAAACCAAGTTCTAACCGTCTTGGATACCCTTAGGTACGGCATCAAATACTCATACCAGTCATTTGCCACCCCACGTAGGTTCTTTTTTGTTCGGAACCCGATGGAGAACAGGAACTGGGTGGCCATTTGGACACTCAGCAATGCCAGCTGCTCCATTTCTTCGTTCTGCAGAAAACAAAAAATAAGAATTTGAATTGGACCTTTCTTTAAATCATAGATCATACATTGATCTGCTTTTAATAATCGTGATTTGACTTACCGATGGCTCTTGCAATGCCTCCGCAGGCATTAAATTATGGTTCGTCGCAACCAGTCTTTTAACGAACTGAAAGTACTCTGGTGAAAAGTGGGATCGAACATGCATGAATTCTACATTCTGTTTAAGCACGTTCTTCTCTATTACTGCCGGCATTTTTAAGCGTCTATCGGGGTCTGAAAAAAAAACAAAGCAATAAAATTGTCAAACATTTTACATTCCTTATGCCTCAT
>JAQGAI010000873.1:0-17073 GCA_034696905.1 Lepidocyrtus violaceus
CTCCCATTCAGGTTTTGAGCCTAGTTAGATATGAAAACATTCACTGCACTTTAGATCTTCTCTGGTCAAACTAATTGAAGGGGACTGAAGACAGTGAACACATCCCATGTGGTGTGGATGAGTGGATGTGATGATGATCAAGTCAAAACCGTGTACGTCAGCACCACATCAACATAATACGGTCATTTGCAATTTTAAATTGCAGCCGTTGGGACGGAAGGTACTACAAAAAATAATAGGAATCACACCGTATCTGTGTGTTGAATGGAATGCTTTTTCAAAGACTTCCAAAAATAGTCATTTCTTCTTGCTGCACGAACGCCTAATCTAATCGGTAGGAACCAACCAAGCCTACCAACTTTTAGAGATGGCAAGAGCAACCGGATATTATTTCGGTTAGGCCGTTCTTTTCCAGATTTTAACGGGTTTCATACCAAAAGTCATGCTTAGACTGGGTATTTCCCCCCTGAAAAACCTACCGCCGGTTTTCAACAATCCACTTTCTCTGGAAAATATGACTTGGGGAAAAAAGTTGAAGTTAAGTCTCAGGTGGCCATAAAAACAAGGGAAGAATAGAAATACGAGAAAGCATGAAAGTCTCCTTTAATCTTGCTTTCTTCAAAAAAAAATTTATGCTGGACGCTGTCTTTTCGGGAATCGTATCGGCAGCATCATCTTCTCCATACATAAATGTATGTATTTAGTTTTGTTGAACGTGGATGGAAAACAAAAAAAAAATAGTTAAAGGTAAACTTTTCACCGGATATACCTAGTAGCATCAGCTTCAACACTGAAATAAGTATGGAAGTTTTTCCCAGCTCATCCTTATATTGGATTTGAGTTTTTTTGGAGGCAGAAGATGGGAAAGCAATGATAATGTATACAAAAGCTTACAGAAATGGCTTGATGTTCGTCGTCATCTCGTATAATACCTGCCATTTTACATGGTACATATGTGCGTGTGTAGTACATAAATACTGGAATATGTAGCCATATTCCGTACCAAGAATAAATTTCCTTTTTTGCGTCTTTCTTGCCATTTTCTTTAAAAAAAAATATTGTCGAGTTTTGTATACGAGACCGCATGGAGAGAGGAGTAGGGAATGCATCCATGTATAACATTATCATAAAATGGAAAGGGATAATGGTGTGCTGATGTTGATGTCGTCGTCGTCCCACCTCCCTCCCCATTTTATGTATTCTGGGAAAAGAAGAAAATAACGCTTTGAAATATGATGTCTTTCTCTCGGTTGTAACTTAACTTGAAAATGGCAAATGGGGAAGGAAGGAAGCATAGGCACTAGGAATATGGTTGCATGGATCTTTTCAAGCGGAGGTGATGGTGGTGGTGATTCGCGATTCGGTCTTGTTGTAACGATAATGATCCGACTTTCTCTTTGGCATCAACTAACTTTTTTCTCCTTGTGATCTTGTTTGCTCGCTCAGTTCTTGAAACTTTTTTGGGGGGAAAGTTTTCAAAAAAAGATTACAGGATGTTGGTAGGTATTAGGTAGGTACGCTATGAAACATATGCATATTTAATGAAAGGATATTTCTTCTTTTACATATGTCGGGTGGGGTGGTTGAAGGATTACAAAAGTAAACAGATTTTATGTATTGGAGAAGTAAGATTCTCATTTGAATGAGTGTATTATATCAAGGACGGGGAGTGATCGGATGAATACCAAGTGCCGTTTATAATGCAGTCTGTCCAAGTTCATTATATGGTGGTAGTAGAAGCCGAATATGGAGGAAAATGTTGAGGTTGCACAATACCGTCTTGGGTTATCTGCTAGTCATTCATGGCCATAGCTTTGTTTACAATTTAGATTCGGAGTTGAAAGAGAAGAAATTAATGATTATACATTGCCTGTTATGTGATATGTATTGCATTATCTATGAGGACAAGCTTAATATAAAGTCTAGCCTGCCTGGAATGAATAGCTCAGCCCAGTCGTAAAGGTCAACTTAAACAGTGATTTATGCATGTAACCGCACGTGTTTATGGGGTAAACGTAACGGATGATATAGGTAGAAAGTATTATGTAATATCCTTGTTTAGTAAAATAATCGGGGACAAGTATTACCTTTTTGTATTTATTTATTTTTCGTTGGCTTTTAAAAATTTGAACAACAAATGCAGACAAAATCAAGAAAGTTAAGAAGTTAAGGCCGTGATTTAAGAAACCTTCCTGGCATATGGATAGGCATATATGCAAGAAGACCCGAATAAAAAATACATATTGTGTCGTTTTTCATTTCTCCACTTTTTACTTTTATATCGAGTTCATTGATCCTTTACCCAATTTCCGTCAAGCTCAATAGCAAAAGCTTCCCAATCTATCTTACATATACTAGACACACATACATCAAGCAAAATCCCCAATCGTATTTTTTTTACTTTCACCTGATTTTTCTTCCAGCTTTTTTTATTGAACTTATCTCCCATGTCCTTTGTGTGTATCGTCTTGAACTCGACCTATATACTCGGGTTGCTGCTCATTTTATATTTATTGGAAAGAGAAGAATACATGTATAGCTGTGTGGATAAAAGCAAAGAGGGAATGAGCTGGAGCTGAAAGATAGCTCAGCTCATTCCCTATTTCATCCATTGCTCCAAGTCATTTCTCATTAGCTCTGATTTCTACATAAATGAGATAGGATGCTCCTATCTATGAAGTAGCTTAGAAAAAGTGAAAGCCTGGTTTCCTTTTAAGTGGTGAAAGCATACGTGGTTAATATATGAAAAGTGAGAGTAGGTTAGGCCAGTCTTAAACAGGTTTCTACTAGAAGAAAGAACACGAACAAGACTTGACAAAGTATCTCAAGATATTAATCAGGGAAGCATCAGGTTATATGCATTTCGTTATGCATATGCCTCATACACTATACTGAATATACCATAGCAAGTTCATTTATAAATATCGATAAAAAAGTTGTAAAAAAATGTTATAAAGAATACAGAGCAGTTTACTACCCAATTCTTGTTTCAGGGAATGCAAAACCATGATGTATATATATCTAGCTATATGCAAGTAGTGTATCGCGCAGAGAATCGACTGGACTTGCAACACTTCCTCGAACGCCTGTCAAATGTCAGGTATCAAAGGGAAGCTTTTTCTCTGTGACAGATTCATTAGTTTTCACGTGTTTTATGTGTTCCTCCCTCCATCCATCGATATAAGGCTGCAAAGTAAAAGGTTGGCAAGTTTTTGGGGGAAAGCAAACCAATTTTCCTGTCTGGACCAACAACGCACAGGAAGGAAATTGTGTTACAGTTTGGTATGGTGTTTTAGTATGCATAACACAGTAGAAAAGGCTATGTCTCTAGGTACGGCCAACGCACAAACATGGACGGTGAGGGTTTTGCAATCAATATAATTATCTATAGAAATTCGATATTCGATACAAAAGATGAGATTTTAGTAATGGGTCTCCGGCTATCAGCTCCACGATGTAAATTCATCTCATGAAAATATTTTGTACAGTAGCAGCAGCCCAACACAGGTGAACCATGTCAGGTGGCTCAATATAATTTTTCTCCCATTAACTACAATATGTTGGTGTAGTGTGGGAAAAAGGGGTTTCTCACTTATGTAATCCATAATTAACGAAGCAAACATTGTTTTGCATCATTGACAAAGCTTTTACATTACAAAATGCTAACATATATATTGGCTTTGTCAATGGTTTTGCATTTTCATAGCATTGGGATGGGAATGGACGAAAATAGGGACAGCTGCCATTCATGTCAAACTAGTTTAAAATATTACTTTCCCTTCGATTGCCATACCCGGTTGTCCATTTCTCTCTCCAAAACTCCTTCCGATGAAATATGGAGCACCCTAAAAAAAGTGTTTATTCATGAGACTAACTACAGCAGACATACTCAAGTTCTCAGGGCGTGGGTGAATAATTTGTCTCCTGTGAAGTTTTATAATTAGCCCAGCGTACCAAACTGCTGTTTACGTGAAATTCTATAAACTTCAAAAACAGAAGCGGATATTTTGCCACATTCAACACTTCACTGGCACTAAAAAACCAGCACATAAATATTACTAGCACACTTCGTGTATGGACATTTTCCATGTAAGTGCTGCAATATTCATAGGAAAAACCACAACTGTCCTATATTATTTTGCTTTTGGTATTGAACAACAAGTTTGAGTTTACTACAAAGTTTCTACACTGCCATTTGATGCTATCCCTCCTCCTGTTGCCTCTTTTCTCCTAAACATGTTCAATTTTACGTCATGCTGAGCAAGCTACTAGCAAGAACATGGAAAACTACAAGAAAGTTGAAGTAGTAGTGGAGGCTTCCCCATGCATAATTTAAAATGCACCAGAACAGAACCGGAGCAATGATTTTATTTATACATTTTCATCCTTTTTACTTTCCCTCAACTGTTGTTTCTTCATTTTTCATTCCTTCACATTTGCCAGCAATAGACAAGCTTGTATGTACAAGAGAAACCACTTTACCACTTCATGCTGTGCAATCTGCGAACCTTTAAGAAGGAGGTTGGAAAATTTATTCGTGGCATCCAGCAAAAATCATTTTCTTCCTTTCTCCTTCCCCTGCCCTGCAACAAATGGTTGTGTTTTCTCCAACAATTTCCCTCCATCCTGATTACAATCATTGGCAGTTTTTCAACACCACCGCCACTCCAACTACCAACGAACATTTTTGTTCCCCCATCTTGTTTTATTTCGCACATGCAAAGAATAAAAAAACACAAGTTGCTTCACATCAACATCCTCATTCACACGAACATACATGTCTAATCCTCCCATCCACACAGCCTTTGATGTAATGTGCCAACTCCAACGTATTACAAAATTGCTCTGGAAGAGAGAATGGAGGGCAAGCAAACATCTTACTCCTTTTTGTACTTCCAGAATGAAGTTGAATTTTAGTACTTAGTTAGTTCATTCACTCCCATCTCCTTTATACTCGCTCCGTGAAGCTGAAGCCAACAGGAAGGAAAAGGAAATGGGATGAAAAGGTGAAAAGGATTTGGGTTGGGGGGACTAGCCAGCGAATGGATGGAATTTCGTATGCATGACGGCACCTCTTTCACAGCGAGTTTCATCATGATAGTAATGTGTCACATGCACATGTGATGATGATGTGACGATGATTATGTCTTTTTATTTGAATACGTCAAACGAAGAAAAAAAACGCTCTTTTTTATCATTCTGCTCTGTCCCCAACTGTAAAGTAAAACTTTAGTGTTATGTTTTATAGTGGAGGGAAATGGACAAAAGTTGAGTAAATAAAAAAGGAGAGAAAGAGAGAGAGAGAAAATGAAAGAAACGATATAATTCAATACGACTTTTACTCATATCGTCACTCATCGTCATCAGTATGCATACTATTCCATGTTATGTATGTGTGTCCTGTCCTGTAAGAATGTGTAATAGGTAGGTCGGTCATTTGATAGAGGAAACATTACTGCAGACAATTTTTATTATCGTTATGTATATGTATGTTGCATGATTCATCCTCATTTCCAACGTGGGTGATACATTGAACGTTGATGACGATGAGGATGATATTTGCTCCCAGCCATTTACATTGTAGTTAATGGACTGCTTCCAGTAAAAGTCCTTCCTTTCCTAGAGTGAAGCTATTTTACATGTGTGGTTAAGCTGGGGAAATATGTTGGAATATAGCAGATATTAATTTCAAACTGGAATGCAAATGCATACCTTCCGCAAAAATAACTAAATGCACCTAACTGAGAACGATACGTATTATGATGATACTTTTACCTTTGACATATATGAGATTGGGGAAATAAACCGGTGGTTTTTATCGACGGAATGATGACCCTGTGTCTGTTTCACATGTAACATTAGACAGTTGGGATTGGGAATGACAAAGGTTGTAATACTTTTTAACGGTCTGTAATCAGATGTAAATTGCATCGAAAGGGATATTCCAGGAACATCACTGACATTTGAGTAAAATTATTTTACTCCATTTCTCTCTCATTAGTCACTACTACGTTTCGTCTATTCTATTATTGTCTCAAAAATGAATTGCTTCCGGTAAAAAGGGTAATGGCAGTAGTTTCAATGACTTTAATGATTTGAAGGCTATCATACATTAGGTAATTATTTTTGCATCATTATCATTAAAAAGGGTAAACTACACCGATAAAAGGGAATGGACAGGGAGAAATACGAAGGTAGGAGAAACCATTTTTAACTCTGACTCTGACTGACTTTTTTTTACTTATTGTGAGTGGTTTTTTAATGGAGTGAGTTGGTTTTTAGTTTTAATGCCTTATAGGTATTTGGGCAATGCTACGTACTTAAAATTCATGCATATTTATTCTTCCGTTCCGACATATGAGCTTTTGAATAATTGCGTGCGATTAAATTAAAACTGGGCTGTGACGTGGGTGGCCCTTTTTGAAACGATGAAGATGTAAATGAGCAGAATTCACTTGAATGTAAAATTCATATCGTAACAGTACGTCTATTTTTATACTAGGTAGATTGAAAGGGAGGAGAAAGGAGAAGAAAGAAAAAAATCTCGACAATTTTTCAGTTCCTCACGTCATTACCATAGGCAAGCAGTAGTATGAATGACAGTACTTATGCATTATTTCATGCAATAAATTTTTCACATTTTCCTTTCCAGCCCAGTTCCATCTAACCAACCCAATTTTAGTTCCAGGAACACTTTCCCCTCTCCCCAGAAAATAAAAGGGAACATATTACCAGTGCCCTTAATTCACTTACGTGCAGTGTAAAATGAGAGGGAATGCATTTTCTACATTACGATAATGACCAGCCAGTAACATACTCCTCAGGAGTCTTTCTATCAGCTAGATAGAATAAAGCTTGTAAGGTTTTTTAGCAGAACGAGCAAGGGAAGTCCCAAGTGAAACGAAGGAGGTTGAATTATTGAAGTTAATTAAATATTGAAGAGACTAAAAAGTGTAAGATGAGAAGTAAAAGCTGGATGTATCCTACATTATTATATGAGCTTCCAAAATGATGAGACATGTCTACTGACAAACTTCCTCTTTGGATCATTTATCATACGCTTTGGCAACATAAAGGTGAAAGGACACAAACACTTAAACAGATTGCCCTTGCAAATAAGTAGTGAAAGCTGTTTTGGAACGGGTCAGGCCCTGTACTTCCTTTACAGTTTTCTACCTGTTCCAAACTGCGTTTTAGCCAGTTCGAGGCAATGTTGTTGCCTATTTTTAATGTAAAAACGTGCACGTATCGGCTACTTGATCAACTGCCAACACTTTCTATTGATGAAGTACGTACAAATCAATAAATCATCTTATTTTACATTTGTTTCTTTTGTTCATTTCAGAATCCCCAACACTCGAGGACTTTGGCGCGGCACTCCACCTGCTCCGGAACGACCTGGATCATCTGAGATCCGTCTTCGTCGCTGTTGAAAATGGAGACCTGGGCATGTTGAAGGCACTCGGTATTAAAGACTCGGAGATTGGGGACGTGAGATTCTTCCTGGAAAGGCTGGTCAATACTGGGTTCCTTGATTAAATTGTATCTTAGATAATTTGTTTCCATTTTAGTTAGTATTTATTTTGCAACAACCGAAAACAAAATATTTAGTTTTTTTTTTAACCGTTTTCATCGTCATCTTAAAAATATTTGTTACTCAAAATTGGATATAATATTGAAGTTACATCCCAAATCACAAAGTTTTACACGATCAAGATGATGATGACGATGATTAAACCGATTTCGTTTCCTTCCATTCCGCATTCAGTACATGTTCTTACAATAGCTAGCCTTATCACTTTTTTGTGTGTAGGAAGGATCAACATATTTTATTTCATTCCACTCTGAAATTGGATAGTTTTTCAAACATTATTAAAAATCTACCTTCCATTTTATTATTCAACTCAAAAGAGAAAATTTTTGTAGGGCGGGGGTCACAAAACAATTTATTTTTTTATGGGTGTACGTACACGAAGCAAGCACAAACTACGATATGATATGATGATGAGGATACTAACGAGAGAAAAAATAGTTTCTCTCTCTTCTTTCTAGTTTTATTCTACTTAAGTTATCTATTAAGTCTACTTAACTTGCCTACGTATTTCCATCAACAAGAAATTGAAAAATAATATGTTTCTCGGGAAGGGAAGAGAGGAGGAGAAAGAAAACTGATTTTTTGGTACGTGTCTCAGCGACTTTTACGAGTGAGAGTGTGGGAATGTGAGAGTATGGAATGGATGTGATTTGTTTTCTAGGACTACTTATAAAATAACTAGCTAAAAAAAGATATATTATATAAGCATATTTATATCATAGATACATAGCCCAGGTACGTTCTATAGCTAAGATTGATTTTAAGGAGTAGGTATAATACTAGGAAAAAACGATAACGATTTTCAATCGACATTTTATTTATTTTTTATTGTCTTGAAGAAGTCAGAATGAAAAAAGGGAACTCAAAGAAAAGCAATATTTTATTCCCTTCGGATAATCGGAAAGGAATTGTGAAGGAGTTGTGGGTTTACTACGGGAAGAGTACAAGTGGGCGAGTGAAAGTGACTTTGGCTTAATCCAAATATATTTGTTATGATGGTAATCAGTTAACGGTTGGACATAACCATTCTCTCCCAACTTTTATTTCTTTCTTTTTACGTGGGCGTTGCGTTATGTAGCAAAAAAGTATGGTTTGATAGTCACCGTCACTAATAAAAACAACCCTCAGATATCTCTGCAACCACCGATGTTAGTGATAGGGATGATGGTTATGATGATGATACCCGCATATATTAAGCTTGGATCCGGAACCGTGTTTGTTTCTTTAAGAAAGAGATTCTCAGACAAGCTAAAAGTAGATTCTGGTTGGGAATGGCATGGATGGAAAATCGCTGACGGCATGATATTTCTACTTTTCTTCCCCCTCTGTTCTATATGTTTTCTCAGCCGTGCTGAAACTCAAAAGCAGAGCGAAACCCATCCCCTGATAATAGGAATGGGAGTCATGATCTCTTGATATTTCTTTGCGGCGATGAGCAGAAATTAAAAATAGGATTGCTTTTACATTCCCTTTCTACTTACCAGATCGGAGCGAGAGAAAAAGAAAGAATAGGAACTTTTTACGTAATTGCAACTGAGAGCAAATGCTCTGAAAAAATATACCTACATATTTCCGTTCGGACTTAAATTTTCGTGCACATCGTTTAATGAAGTGGATGTCTCGTAAAGAAGCGTCTCGTCATCGTCAGGCTTCCCTTGTTTGATCACGTCAACGTAACTAGCCCTCAGTACTTGAAGTGATTGTGATGAAAACATGCCAGGTTCGGAATTAAATTGTATTACGACCGAGCAGGAAAGAATAAGTACTTATGATGAAGACATATGGGTAGGTATGCAGGTACATGTAGCTCTGTGCATTCCAGCTAATTTCTTGACGATATCTTCTTCCCCTCTCTTGAATTAAGTTAATTGGGAAATGTGCGTTATCCTCCCATTCAGGTCATGAAGTAATGAGCGGAGAGTCAGTTTCTTCATCTGCTCTATATTTACTTTCATTTCACGGAGTATAAACAATAACAATCCTTTACAATTTGTATGCCCCTCAGGTTAATTCCATTTTTTTCCCTTCACTGTTCCATCCATTAACTTTCTCTCAACCAAGATGGAAGGAAAGGGTTTAGTCTCCCTTAATGGTACATCAGAGAGTAGTGTAGGCTCCATATGCTCTGTATTTTGAGAGAATGGGGAAAGGGAAAAAGATAATATCACTTGATGACAACACTAAGTCAACAGAGTCGAGTTTCTACTTTCTACATTTTATAGAGTTTTAAGTGAATTTTTGTTGCAGATTTTATAGCGCCAGGCCAAGGCTATATAGTCATATAACTTTCTCCAACTATTGTTGAGAACTCCTGACTGAGTCAGCTCTATGAAGCCATTCCAGTTCAATGTATCCCTAATCCCCTTAACAAAATTTCAAGTCATAAAAGTGAAAACAAAACCTGCTCTTTCTCAGTCGTACCTAGAAAGTTAGGGACGCACGTTTGTATGGTTCTTTTGTCAGTTTCTAGCTAGCTATGTATGTTCACCAGTTGGAAATGCCAAAGTGTGTAGGTAATTATGCCTGAAATCGTATGTTCATATTGAGCACAGATAGACCTTATTTCCAGTCGACTCGACCTTTTTCAAGACAAGGAAAAATCTTGCTTTATTTGTAATCACGTCAGTAGGGATACTGTACTGTCCGGTGTAATTAAAGTAATCCAAAAATATGTAGAAATATGACCAGGCTCAGTTAAACTAATGATAATAAGGATTTTTAAGGCTTTAGCTAGAGCCACAGCAGGGATATCCCAAATGGTAGAAATAAGTTGTATAACTTCAAATCTTCATTAGACCGAGGCTGTTTGCTCTTTAGTTCAATTCGGATCAAACAACATCCACACAATCCCCAACAAAACAATTTCCCTTGGGAGGGAAGTAGAAAGGAATAGAAATGTTATTCTAGTATGTATACCTAAACTCCTTAACGATCCGAAAAGAGGAGGGAGAGAATGGTCATGCCTTTCATGTTAAGTGGAATTTACGTGAGATGCAATATGCAATATGCAAGGGAGGTGGTTGGCCAAGTACCAAGATTGTTTTTTTTATTTTTCAAGAGAAAGGAAGCTTTCACTCCCGCTTTGTTCTCGACTCTTCACATTCAATAATGAACGTTTTCTTCTATTTCTGTAAAAAGCTTCTCTCAACCCTACACAAACAAAGAGCGAGTCATTCTTTTAGAGAATTGATTGATTTTTCAAATATTTTTTTTGGAGATGCTCAGATGATCATTATGAAATGAAGATGACTTTGTTGATCTGCTCTTCTCTTCAGCAGTCATTCATTGATGAGGGCTGCACAGTACAGTTCCTTTCTCTAAAAGTTTAATGTTGAGTTCCCCGTATTCAATTCTAATTATAGAGATTTGCTAATGAGAGCAAGCACTTTTTTGTTGATCAGTTTCCTTGCTTTTCTGAACTTACCCTCCCCAAATAATGAATTCGTTTGGTAGTATACGGATACCTTCTGTTTTGATTGGCCAAGTTTCACAAGAGTAAACTTTTGACTTTGACTTCCATCCACTTCTCCTAATTGGTCATTTTGTGTAGAAGTTCCGTGTGTTGTCTATCGACTATCGACTATCTAAACCCATTCATAAGTATTTTCAACTTCAGTTCAGTTTTGCTTTGGTAAGGATAGGTTATTGAACGACAGGATAAAGGATGAATGAGTGAATGAGCACAATTGGAAAAGTAAAGGTTAAAAACATTTTGAAAAGAAATTATAAATTGAATCAAGAACATATCTAAAGTTACTTATCTATCTAGTTTGAGCGGTATCTGTAGTGGGGTGTTTGCTAATTGAGCACTTGAAAATTTAGGCGGTGATGACAATTCATGCAAATGAGTATAAAAGTTTCAAATGGGGCGAGTAACCGAAATTCAAAAGATACAATATAGCAATCTGATAAGTTTAATTTTAGAAAATTTAGTAAATCGTAGACCGACTGGTATATTATAGAATCTAGTGTAAATAACAATAATTTAGCATTTAATTATGTAAATGAGTAGACAGAAATGTACAGATAAAACTTTTAATCCTAAGATTGTTAACTAAACTAACTGTAGATGAATGCCATATTTAAGAGAAAAATATTTATTCAAAATCAGCAAATTAAAATATAAATAACTTAGCTGCATAATTAAGTAGTAAACATTTATCAGGTATTATAGATTACAATAAAACTATTATAATGATGGGCAGACAACAAAAAGGAACTAGTCGAGGTTGGGAATCAATTCTACGAATAAGGCTCCCGAAGTTCAAGTAGGAGGACGAGACGGTTCCTGAAAGAAAATGAGAAAAAAAGGAATTTTGCTTGGGAAGTGACATAATGTAGATTGGATTATGTTATTATGTATATGAATTTATTTTTGCTTCTCTGCCCTTCGAACAATGTGCAGGAAAATGGAAGAAAAGGAAAACATTCAAATGAGTAAAGTATAAATAAGATTGTGAGTGGGCTTGTTCAGAAGAAGATTCTAATTTAAAAGAGATCCTTGTCAGAATACAAAAAGCCGATGTTTATCATCATCATCCCCTTCCTTCTCCAGCGGCAGGGTTTTTTCCATTTAAGTGTATTCAATCCACGTCCAAACTAATCTGACAGCCAAGTCAAAAGGAGGGAAAAGTTTTCTTCCGCTGATGGAACTAAAAATCAAAAGTTTTCTTTCTACTTTCTCCAGTGTTATTACTTCTTGTGTGAAGATCTTTGCTTCTTCTCTTAACGGTATCTTATAGACATAAACTGACAGTTATGAACAAGAAAAAAAAGTTATTTTCCCAACTTCTTTTCTATTATGACGTGACATAAGGAAAGACGCAACAAAATGTATATTAAATATGAACCGAAGAAAGTTACTGGGATATTATCCTATGCTATGATATGGCTTTATGCAATGAATTTATCCTTATTATGATAATAATGCTACGTCAATAAGTATAAGCTTCGTTATTGACACTGACAGTTGGCTTGTTATGAAGAAAAAACTACATATCATGTACCTATTTTTTTCCTGAAATGCATACCAAGCATCTTATTTACTTATCATATCACACTTCACAAAAAAACATATCTTATTGCTGACTGTACTTATATATGTGCATATCAAACTTACATGTTGTTGTTATACGCTTTACGCTCTCGTCGTCACTCCCATTTCGATTTTCGATTGGGAAAACTATGTTCTCCGATGCTTACTTTACATATCACATCATATGAATAAGGACATTATTACTATTAACATTGATACAGAACATATCAAAACAAAATTGGCTAGAATCCACATATCAAAAATATTCGGATGTACTCACAACACCAAAAAATCTAACATGGGTTTACTTATTACAAGCAAAGCAGTGAATTTTTCGATTTATTTGCACAAACTTTTGTTAACTTTTATCTAAATGCAAATTACTTTTTTATGTGGGAGAATGAAACAATGTTTTAAATACATATCAAAACATAAAAAAAAGAAAGAAATGTGTAGTTAGACATGAGAGTTGGCTGGAGTGTCCTTAAATAATAAAGAAAAAAGTGTTGTAAGTTGTATTACATTTTATGACAAACGCGTTCTTTTCCAAACAATTTATGAAGATATGAATAAAATTATTGTTATTATTTTTATTGTAGAAAAATTGCATCCGTCTGGCATTACTATGCATTGCATACATCTACTTATTACTCAACCTTTTATATTGATTGCTTTCTTTTGTCGTAACGCTTGCTTATGGCAATGTAATGTCTTTGTGCTTCAAAACTCTCTTGTGAATTACTTGTCTCGTCCCAACAAATCTAAATTAAATTTATTTTTTATCTCAAGCATGCTCCAATCCAATAAAACATAAAAGAAAAGGATGCGCTGTGGCAGTGTTTTCATCGTTTTCTTGAGTAGCCGAGCAAGCTTTTTTTTGAGTAGGTTAGTTTGACTGGTTTGTTCGGTCGGTTGTAATGAAATCATCATTCCATTTGCTGTTTTTATCTCTTGAGTGTAGGATTATTATTATTAGATTAATTTTTTTTCCTTTGGAGAGAGCACACTTTTCCACCTCCATCAAAGACAAACACAAAATCTGGAGTTAAAATAATTTGAGATGAAAGGATGGAATCCTTCTTCTGAGGTATTATTGCGAAGTGCAAAAGGAAAGCAAAAGTGGGAGGAAACAAATAAAATAAAATGACTACACTAGGCACATGTTTTATGAATCTGGCAAGTCACCACTTAGACAACTAAACCCAATTTTGACACTGGCTCTTTATTTCTTTATCCCATGGCGTAATTCCTGGAAGGCCGTTCTCATAAGAAAGGGGCAATGCACCTTTCACTCCAATTTCATATAATATGCAAATGTAGGAAATAGGAATCCACAAAATACAGAAGATCTCGAATTTTGAAGTTGGAGTCATCAAAAAAGGTTGTTATTTTTGGTGTGAATGCATCTGCCCCTCCGCACAGAAAGAAAAATCCTTCCTTATTTCTTTTTCATCCATCTAGATTCTTTTTTGTATTTTAATGATCCTTCTCCGTATGTTTTTCTTTTCTCTGATCTTTCCTCTTCCCCCACAAAATTGGATTCAGACGGGAAATCCTTCTCAAGTGGGAAAAGAAATAAAAGCAACTAAATAAAAGACAGTCCATTTCATAGGTAGAGGCGCGAGAGAAATGGAGAGAGAGAGAGAGACAGACAAACCTGTCCGTTTCTGACAGGTTGGAAAAAAGAAAAGTGAAGATAAGAAATGAAAATCCATTTCGCTTTCACTCTTCATATTCAAGTAGGGGCTCTTATATGAGCTATTTCCCGGAAGGGAAGTTGAGACGAGTGAGTTACGATTACGATACGATCAAATAAAATGTCACGGCTGAGCCTTCAAAGTTATTATTATTACTACGATTTTAGAGCAAAAGCTACAATATAAAATATCAGTGGAAATTCTCCCCTTGCTGGGTTCGTACCTAAATCCTATTAAAAAATTATACTTTTGATTAGGAGCGAAATGATTTGAGCTCATGTTACCATCTTTATGTCGAGTTGATTGGTAAAGGATAATGGGGATGTGAAGAGAATAAAATGGAATTAATATCAGTAGCCGATCTCATCAAAGGCATGACGGAAACAGTCATTATTTCGCTGACAGTTTCTTTTCATTTTGAGATTAGGATTTTGAATGGAAGGCCACTGCTGGATTTCACACTTTTTGGAACAGACGCACCTGAATACACTTCACATGAACCTCTATCCAGCCTTGGTTCCTGGCTATACTCTCTCTTTCTAACCGAATTACTATTTCCGCCATGGTTGGCTTTGACAGAAATGGAAGGCTTGATTGCTTACGAATGGGATGTGATTATCGGAACTGGTTAAGTGAGAAGGGTCCCAGGAGACTTTGCGTTGGGATAAGCATCTTACATATCGATTCCCAGGATCTTAAGATGTTTACAAGTGCACATCTGCCTGCACTAGGAATATGAATTTTCGCTTGAAAATACAACCAGTACCTACTAATTCTTGGCTCGTTGAGAAACATCAAATAACTCATTCCCACTTCACTTACCTATTGACTTTCTCTGTGTGCTGTCAACTCACTTTCACTTTCCAAAGGGATATTGAAATCTGTGGACTTCAGGTAGGAGCAACATCCCCCGGCTAGTTACTCCACCATACCACCTCTTTACCCAGCTAGGTATATTATATAGAATGTGCAATGACGTAAATAGATTGGAAACCATCTCTTCCTTCCTTTCCAGTTTGCTATCTTACAAAAATCTCCCATGTTTGTAGAGCACGTTACGGTTCGCCCTTATTTCCTAGGCATATTAGATTGGTTCAGCCCAACAACTATAATTTAGCATTAGGTAAACAATTTTCACAGTTGAATGCATGAAAACTCCTTCCAAGAAGGGGAGGTGGAGGGTTAGGTTGCCGCTGCCGATGCGGTTGACGCTGCTGCCGCTCCTCCAAATCAGTAAAATAAATCAGGCCATACCATACCATCTCATACGTTCCTAAAGCAAGCTTCTGGGGGAAAGATTGCAATTGAATTTTTTTTCAGCGTTTGCTTTCCGTCCTCGGTGTATTCGTCATTGTTGGTGGTTTGGTTATTGTGTTAGTCCGCATCAAACATATATGTATGTATAGCGCAAATTTTTTGGTTTGATTTCTTGGGATCATGCAACTCTACTTTACTTTCATGAAGAAGTAATATGAGAAGGAAAGTGAAGTAGTAGTATGGCTGGCTTGCATGGTCTCCAAAATGGAAATGAAAAAACTCTTTCATTCCAACTTTCCTAGAGTTTGGCCTTAAGCCGTAAATGTATGTACTCATATAAGAGTATGGCTGTGTTTAAAGAAATGTTTCTCCAAGCACCACTATGTAAATAAATCAAGGTGACAGACTGAAAAAGGAATGGAATTGTTGAGAAGAAGAAAAAATGTGTGCTATACATAAATCTACACATGTTAGGAAAACCACCTTCAAACCATCAAAACCGCGAACTATTGCCAATTACATCAGCTTCTACAACAAGTTGTATGTGGCAAATCTAATAGAACTACTTGGTCCGGATTTTATTTACAGATGTCGATCCATTTTTTATTTGTTCTACAAAAGTCTTTTAAAAAGAAGTGGGGGATTTCTGTGGATTCGGTTTTGTCTAAATCTGATTTAAAATCATTCGATTGTAAAACGTCCTTGTGTAGTGGCCCTCCAGACAGTTAAATTAAATTCGAGACATTATGCAACCTTAATCTGAAGAGGCATCGTAAGTGTGGGCACGTCTGGGGAAATATTTATGATAGGATTTGGGCTGCAGCTTGAGTAATTTGCACCGGAATGTCAAATTCGGTGGGCTGAACGTATGTGTTCTAACAATGCTAATTTAGCTGGATGGAAGTAGGGAATTAGAATTTTAGCTTTTCGTAGTTATGTCATTGTTAAGATAAGTAAAATGATCATGTTATATGACTGTGACAGGATCAGTACTGTTGGACTGGTTGAGTGAGGATAAGGTTTCTCCAATCGAATCTTTTGATCAAACTTGTATAGATTATTGTTACAGATATTAATCATTGATGTTTGTGCTTGTTTGTACTGGATAGAAAAGCAGTAAAATTATAATATTGCGCAATTGTGTTGAATGGACTGTGAACATGGTACCCATTCTATAAAATGATTGGTCTCATTGTCAGCTCTCAATAGAAAGTTATTAATTCTCCTCATTTGTTCGTTTCCTCTCTCATATTTGTTGGTATTGCCACATGCTTTCTCTTAAATTTCATAGATGAGGTCGACGTATCCATCCATATTGCCCCACCCAAAAGCAATTATTCCAGATATTGAGCTTTTTGTTAGCTAGTCAAGTACAAAGTACACGTGCATTGTCCATGTTTCATGGCCAGTTTATCATTTGATCTGAATCCGACTCTGTAACGTTACAAACAATACAATGCACGTTCCAGTTTGGCTGCTTTTTTTGTGTG
>JAQGAI010000874.1:0-17068 GCA_034696905.1 Lepidocyrtus violaceus
GGGTGCAACTCGACATTTCATCAGATAGTCTGGCATCGATGAAGTTTTGTTAAATCACTTACACTGTTTGAAGTTTCGGCATTGGGAAGTTAATAACTAACCATACACAGTAAATTAGAATGAAAAATGTTGAGATGTGTCACAATTAATACTGAATTGACACAAACATTAATTAGTGTTTAGCTTTTAGCAGATTGAATTTTTAAAAAATAATTCATATTTATCGGATATCTTATTATTGTAAGCAATAAAGTAATTTGTTAATGTAATTTTGAGTTGTATAGAAGATACATTCCTTAAATATTAAGCGCTTTTTCGAAGTTTTAAAATTTTATGGCATTTTAAAGGCAAAATTGTAAGTACATGTTTTAGGGTTATATTTTAAGGTCATATTTTAAGGGCATATTTTGCGAAAATTTGGTCATATTTGCATGCATATTTTGTATAAAATTCGGGCATATTTTGGCCAGCTCTAATAATAATATATCAATATACTTCCCGGAAGATGCAAGCATTTTACTTTATTTGTACTTATAAAACTGATTGCGATTGTCAAGTAAGCTTTCATAGTTTATGTAAATTGGATTCATACGATTTTAATCAACATATAAATATTTAATAAATTTTATGTGAATCTTCGTTAATGTGAATTAGGTTTATACGAATTTCATAAGTTATACGAATTTGTTTTATATGAATTACAAATTTTGATACGAATTATAGCTTTATATGAGTTACGAATTTTATACGAATCAATTTTATGTGAATCTTCGTTTATACGAAATGAAATTATATGAAGTCTCTGCACACGACTATAACTACTACTATTACTACTTACTACTACGACTGGCTACTTACTACGCTACTACGGCCTCCTTCGCACTTTCGCCGTCCCGTCTTATGCAACTTGACTTGCAGAGGACTAATGCATATGCATGAACGGAACACATTGAAGGAAAATTTGTTTTTTTTTAGCAAGGCTCCGTAACAATTGCAATGAGTCCCGTTTCATTCATATTTTTTCATGCATATTATGGACTCCCGTTTTTTTTTTGCGAAAAATAACAACATAAATCCAGCATCCAGCACTTACTTTTCCTCATCATTTCATCAAAGCTGATTACGATTTTTTGATGTATGATTCATCCTCCTTTGCCTCTTGAGAAACGACAAGAGCATAACAAAACATAACATGATCTACAATCAGCAATCCTACCACCTACATCATCGACAAGTTGTTGAAAAGGCTTATCTCATCAACATAGCATTGTTAGTTGGATTTAAAAAAAAACTCTTATCATATTGTCATCTTAATCATCCTCTTCTACTCATTCATGACAATATATAAATAACACAACCATATCATATCCAATTTTTTTATTGTTGTTGTTGTTGTTGTTGTTGGTGGAAATGCGAAGCATATTTAAAAAGAGTACTCTTCTGTCTGACCCTTTTTGAGTAAGTTGCATTTGCATTTATGATGATGATATTTGGAGTAAAAAGCAGTAAGATCCTGGCCGATGCGCGATGTATGTTTGACTCACACTTACTTATTACAATATCCCTCCTCATCTACAAATCTCCATTCTTTTTGATGATCATCATCGTCATCATCTTCAGTCGCTGCTCCTCATCATCATCATCATCATCCTCCTCTCCTCCTCCTCCTTCCTGTGTTCCTCTCACTTCACCATCCATCCACATAATATATACTACATAACATCAACATCAAAGCAGGATCGGAGAATAAAAGTATTGTATATTATTAATCATAATCATAATCAGCGTCGTCGTCGTCCCCCACTAAGTTGTAAGTAATAATAACAGTGATAGTAAATAATAACATAACATGTTATAAACAACAAGTCAGAAAAAAGGAGGACTCAATCAGCATTCAATTCAATCCAAAAAAAATAATCCCAAACTTATCCTTTTATCCTCGTCCTCCTCCCTCCTCAGTCAAGTTAAGTCACTTTCTTAGCCAGACCACCACAGACAGACCAACCAGCCTCCTCGAATCGAATAAGCCAACATAAGCTCATCAGAGTACAAATTACCTTATAAAAAATTAAGTATGATCCCAGTCCGCTTCTCCTTAACATTATTATATAATGTTATGCGCACTTATAATATTTATTTAACTGAATGAGCGAGAGAGGGGGAAATAATCTTATCTGATGCTGCCTATTATTAAAAGGAAAACTTAAATTTGAACGTCCAAAACCATCATCTTCCTTCGTCAAACATTCTATTCGTCAGTTTTTTTTGTACTGTGCAAAAATGTAGTAACTTTAGTTAACTAGTTACAGGGATGGTATTTAGTCCCCCTCTTAAAAACGAACAACAACCTAAAGTGTAAAGAAAAAAAGGTTAATGATTTAATAACTTTATTAAACGTGTGAGCGTGCTGAGCAATTACTTGAAAAAGTAAGTTAAAAAAAGAAGTATGTATATATGTTGTGTTGATTGTTTAGTTAAAGTGATTAATGAATGGTTAAAGTTATGCATGATTTCATGTATAATGCAGTACTGACTGATGATCGTCGATTGTTGTTGATATAAATGGTGAATGGTAGGAGGAGAAATTTAAATAATCCTTTTTTATAACAACCATCTCGTGTGATAGTGATACGATAAAAATTACAATCTCGGCTAACTTGTATACATATCTACAAAATCAACCTCGAGGGAGAAGATGATTGTAATACAATTAGCAAGGAGACAGGATAAATATAGCTTTTAACTACTGTTGACTGTCGTGCTCCTCCACTGTTGACTTTAATCAACAGTGTAATCCCACAGCCAAGAGTAGAGTAGATAGATCCTCATCATCATGATCATCCTTTAAATATGTTTTCTTAATGATGATAGTAGTAAAACAACAACAACAACGCTTTTTATTTCAACATTAAATTTACGATCGCGATTATCCTCTTAAATGTATCATTCGTTCGTGCTAGGCTAACAGCTCGTGTTAAAAAAAACTGCTTGTAATAACGATTTCTAAATGTTTGATTAGCCTCTCTTTCTCTAGTTCTCAGGCTGATTGGGAGTTGAGTTATTAGTTTTTTAGCCTCCAACCCAACATCCCTATTTATTTATTTTTATTATTGTCTGTTGTTATCTATCGCAATCGAGAGTCATCAGCCTCCTTTCCACCTTCTCTCGTTTTTTTAACCAACCACCACACCACAATTTATTAGCTAATAGTGAATAGGAGGAAGCAATTCAATTTAAAACAAATTTACATATATTAAAACAAGTTGGCCGTTTCTCTTCTAATTGTATTTACTAGTTGAGTTTTTAATGCATGAGCTGTTCTGAAAAATATTGGTATAAATAAATGACTCAATTCCCTAGTTTTTTTTCTCGAGTGTCGAGTATTATTTTTCTCATGATTTAAAAGTTCCAAGTTGTTTTAATAATGAATGATGATAAAATAGGGAAAGAATATTTCTATTACAACATCTGAAAGCAGTTTATTTCTCATCAGGAAAATGGGAGGAAGGAGTGAATTAATCAATTAAAAAGAAATTAAATTGCCATTAAATCAGTCATTAAAGGATCTGATAGTGAAAGGGAAAAACATACTCCCTTTGCAAGAAAATAAACCTACCTCCTTCTAAACCATTAAATCAAATCAACAACAATCAACATCATCAGTTTATCGCAGTTTTTAGCTAACAAAAAGTTTTTTTTTTACAGAGAAACAAAAAATAACGAGCGAGCAGGTTTATTCATCATCATGTAGTTATCGAGCAAAATTAAAGCGAAATTAAACAATCTCACAAGGGAAAAAAATAGAAACGAGTGCAACGGAATTGATTGGATCAAAAAAGTAGCTCCTCCACCTAATTCATCTTTTTTACAAGTTGTTAAACCAGCTCAACAAACGCTTCTTTCATTCCTTCATTGAAGAAAAAAAAATACCAAAGTATTCATCTCAACAACAAGAGGAACATTTTTTTTTACTATTGTTCGAAATTCGTTTTATTGGACTTTTACTGCCGACGGAGGACGTCACGTCACAACAATTTATAGTTAAATTTCTCTTCAAACCAAAAACCTACAAACTTATTTGATCAGAACAGTTAAAATTCATTTCGACTCTCGTGATTTAGTTCACTGTTTAATCAGTCTGAGAAAGGCGATAAAACTTGATTGGAACAATTCGTCAACACTTTTTCGCTTCAGTGTTCAGGGAAGAAGATAAGATGAGTCATTTGGGAGCTGAACTGAATAAAAAATTGAAAGTTTAGTTGTTAAACGCAAGGGATTTTTAATTGGAAGTCAACAGCATGCAAGAATGTTAACGAACTCAATGGAATAGCAGTAGCAGCAGCATCAAGGATTATTATTAACTTTAATGGCTGTCATCTAGATTCATTTTTGGAGTTACAAATCTTCCAAAAAGAAATGCAGCAGTTGCAGCTGAAGATGACGACAACGACGTAAAGAGGATTTATTATTATGAAGATGATGATTAATACTTAATAAAAAGGAACATAAAGATAATGTTAATCTCTCCTGGAATTCGAGTGAAATGAAGATAAGTTGAACCTGTCTGCAGTAAACGTAGCAGAAGAAGACCCCTCCTCGGAAATTATAATCATCATTCACTCCACTCGTTATGCTTTATTCGTGACTTGTCTGATTTTTTCACCAAAAACTGTTCAATTTCTCTTTCCATTCGTATTCGAGAGTATTAATCTGACGTGACGTAAACTGAGACTGAGGCAGAGCATAGGAAGGAGTTTAACTTTTTGGGAGGACTCGCATCAAACAGAAACAAGTTAATGTAATGCGTTGTTACATATATCTGTATTATGGAAGTTTTTAATGTGACGTGACTTTGGCTGGAGAGAGCGACGACGTCCCAGACGAAAAAAAAAGTTTATTATGGAAGGGGAATTATCATCATGAATTCGTAATGAAAGATGAATGGAGTTTAATACGGTTAAGTTGAAGTTGTTGCCTCCTTCTCCCCTGCTCTCTGGATGATCCACTGATTTAGTTAGAAAGTAAATGATCATCATTTCCCCAACTAACTCCACTTGTTCCAATCCAATCTTGTTCTGCCTGCTGCTGGACTCTGGACGCTCTTGTGGTGGTTCATCATTTCTGGGATGGGATTCGTATTCCTGGTCACTGATCATCATCATCATTATAATCATTCATAAAACAAATCCTGTTGGTCTGGTCCTGCTAACTTACTGCTCCCCACTGAAGCGATGTTGATGTTGATACGAATGATTTTGTATTGAACTGACGAGGATTGCTGTTTTCATGTGCTACAACGCCAGCGCTGCTGAAGCTGAACTCGTGCTGATAACAAGCTGGGTAAGCTCATTGACTCAATTATATTTACAAACTAAATCTCACTTCTTCATAGTTAGCCGTTTTACCTAGTAAACATTTTTGCTAGATGATGATGATGATGAGTAAATAATAATAGGGAAAAAAATAAACGTGGTGGTTGGTGGTGGGTGAGGACATGACGTAATGATTGATTCGCGACCTACTTTTCATTCCAGTTGTGTTTTTTTACTGTTGTTGGTGTTTCATGTATTGAACTGACGATGAGTGATAAGAACAATGGATAATTTTTAATTGCTTTGGGAAGCTCAAACTTTCTTTTTTCGTCCTTGCAGACTCATCAAACTCATTTTACGGCCAGTCATCAATACTTCCCTTCTGAGGAGCGTCCTCCTGTCGTCGGCATCCCGTCACAAATTCTGCTATTGTTTTATCAAGGAAAACAATTTTGCTGTCAGTGCAGTCGTGCGATCGTATCAAGAATAGTTCGTTTTTAATTTCATTTTCCAAATACGTAATTATGTCAATGTAAAAGTCTGATTGGACTGAGGAGACAAAACCGTTGTCACAAATATACGCTGATATTTCACTTTTTTATTTTCATTTTTTTTTGTTATTTACAATTAGTTTGTTTTCTTATGTTTTATAATTTTTTTTATACAAATACAAAGCAAAAGGTCGTTCCGAATTTAAAGACTTTTTACGATTGTATCATGATCAAGAGTCGTTAGGAAAGTACGGAGGTGAAGGAGATTTTTGTGTCTTTTGTCATTCACTGACAAAACGTCAACTTTCTAAAGATGGAGAAAGTGCATTAGAGTTTTGTAGTTCCAATTATGTTGTCATCTCTTGGGTGGAAAAAGCCCGTTTAAGACAGTTATAGTGCTTGCGAACGAACAGTGGTTGAGGGGATAAGTTTTTTATGTTGCTTGCTGCTGGACAGTCTTTTAAACCACGATAAGATATTCACTATTCACACTCACACAAGTTTTAGAAAATTGTATCGTTATACATATTCCAAAAAATAAGAAGATATTTATAAATAACCCAATTCAATCGTCGTCGTTATTCACAAATGCAATGTGTTCAATTATACCGCTGTTCAGTCACAATAATCACTCACAATTCCTACGATTCAGAAATAAATATTGCGAATAATTAGCAGTTAACTCTCACTCATCATCCCCTTCTTCTAAATTTACATATTTTACGAGCACATCCTGTGAGAAGGACCTTTACTAACATTTCCGTTCTGCTAAAAAAAATCATGAGTAAAAATGCAAAGTGCCAGTGAGTTTTCAAAAGTGCGTTAAACCAAAGTTTGGATTCGTCGAATTTAAGAGAGAAAAAACCGAACTGAGGGTAGGAGAAAGTGAAGGTCTTAATTTCTGAAAGACGATACAGGTAGGCAGGTGGATACAATCCAGTTCCTGCCGTCCACCCCATTTTTGCAGCATTCATGACTCTGTTGAACAGTAAAAGTCCTGGTGACTTGCCATCTTCATCCTCTTCTTCATCTGTAGCCGTTTCCCAACAGCATCACAACAATAAGGATATTTGTAGTGGCAGTAGTGAACCTAGTGACAGTAGTAGTTTAACAGACCTAAAGATTGCTGGTAGTCCTCATCAAAGTAATAATCACGGCAATACGTTGGATAATTTGGTCGGGGAGAATCTCCCCGTAGTTATGGACAATCGTAACAGTGGTGGAGGTCGTATGATGACCTCGTGGGCTCAAAGAATGCATCGAAGAGCTGCCACGTTGGGGACGGTTGTCACATCATGTGGTCATCCCTCTGCACCCTACCCCCGTCGTATTGAAAAGTAAAATCCATTCAAATCTTTTAGTTGCTCGCTTTTATGCGAAAATCTGTGAAAGGGAAAGGAAGTTTATCATGGTGGCGCTTTGTTTGCTAATTGTGTTGTGTTTGTTACTTCTTTTCTAGGGTCAAATTTGGCGTTCCATTAGGTGAAGTCTGTAAAAACGACATTCCAGGTCCACTTCTGGTAATGAAAAATTGGAATAATATGCTATTTTATTAATTCAGACTGCAACTGATGAATCTGGATTGGGGTGTAATGCAATGCAAAATCTAACTAGATTTTAAAACGAAATGATTTGTCACAGGTGCTTATTTTGAAACTAAACAAGGAGGCACCGTACAAAAAGGATGTGTTCAGAGCTCCAGGCCATCAAGGCAACATGAAGAAATTAATTCACTTTCTACAGAATGGAAGACTAGTGAACATAGATAATTTCTCTGTCTACACGATCGCTTCCGTGCTCAAAAAATTCCTCCGAAAACTTCCCGAGGGTATCTTTGGTCGTGAAGGGGAACAGGAGCTGTTCCAAATCATTGAGATGTCAAACACCGAGCAGCAGAGGGACCGTATTCATTCGTAAGTACCAATAGCGTTGTCTCCCACCATGTGCAAATGATGGAAACGCTTATAAGTGGAACTGTCGTAATAATTATTTGAACATTTATGGACAAGCAAGTGAATTGTAATCACAATTAAATCTTTATTTTATTCTCCAGGTTGATATCGTCACTGCCAGTGTGCACCCAGAGGCTAATCGTGTTACTTTTCGGTACATTTCGAGTTATAGCTTCCAACTCGGATCGCTCACAAACTGGGATGACCTCCGAGGCACTCGGGGTCTCCGTTGCTCCTTCCTTCTTTCAGAGTTGTGTGTCCGATGGGAAACAGGCCAAAATGGAGGATGTGATGCGGTTTAAGGTGAGAATTTCCCCGAACTTTCTACACAGCGATGTAGTTTCTTACGTGTTTTGTTCCACCGTATCCAGACTTACTCCCTTTTTTCACCTGACTACTAGTTATTGCAACTGGATTTAATGATAGGTAATGCGGGATGGAGATAGTTGCATCATATTTGGGAGCTGTATTGTATTAAACTTCTCTCATGTTCACATGCAGAATTAAATGAGGCTACGTAAATTTGCTACTTTTGTAAGAGATACGAATTCGTCGATGGAGTCCAATTTTAATTGACCTGGATTGTACGTTAAAAATTGAAAATCTTTGAACTTCGACTGTCAGATCAGAGTTATTAGGGAAAAATTATCAGAAAAAATAGGGACCGCCGAATCGCCGCCCAAACAATAAAAAAAACTCTTCTTAACATATCAGGCAGATGTATAGGTTATAAAATATTGGATCCTCATCCTTTTAATGGGGAGGACATTCATTCATTAATGTTTAGTATAGAACGCTGAAAATTGGTTAACTCGTTTTTTTAAAGTTCACGAGATGTATAACTGTAAATTTACTAATAATAATGTTTTATTTACCCTCCAACCACTTCTCTCTGCATATCATAGTTAGACAAGAATTCATTCTGCTCAGCGAGCTTATTTTTATCGCCATCAAAGCACTATAATCATTTTTTGTGGGAACAACTTGTAAACACTAACGTTTTTTACCTTGCTTTTTTCGGTCGCCGCCATTACTACTACTACTACTACTACTTAACTACAAAAAATGTTTACTCCCCGTATTTTATACAACTTGCCACACATTTATAGTGCCACTCGATAGTCTTGCTAATTTTTTTTGGCTATTTTATAAATAGTTCTACTACTTACTCGAAAGTGTATATATTTTTGAAATTAACAACAACAATTTCAAGCCAATTGTTTACTTTTTGATAAGGATTTTTTACTAATTGGAAACTTGTTCTTCATAAGTATGCTGATGTTTTGGATTTGACTAACCCAACTACTATATTCCCCTTCTTTTCCACAAAAGTTTTGTCTTTTTCAAAAGAAAGTAACCATTTCTACTAAGTTACTACTACTATTTTTACGCTGTCTGTCTTCTTGTTGTGTACTGACATTATCCGGTTTCTTCTTTGTTTGTTTTTTCTCAATTTTTGCAATCTCTTCTGTCACTCTCTCTCTCTCTCTCTGTATCGTTTGGGCGGTTCCATCATTGATTGTTGTAGGCCGAGGTGGACGTAAGTCGAATCTTAACCAATCATATTCCCATCCAGTCAAAAATTTAAAAAAAAAAACGTAATACGTAAATCTTATGATTGTGGTGTGTAAGTTTTATTTTTTATGTTACGTAAAAAGGAGTTTCCCCAATTTGAGGAAATGTTCAAGAGTTTTAATTTACATACCTATATAATAGATAGCCTTATTTCTAGTACAGTATACTTGTGCATTGGCTAGTTTAGTAAATTCATATATTTTTTTATGCCGTTATGGTTGTTTTAGTTAGTTGGAATCATTTTCCCGACATTTTTCAAATAGATTATTTTGGTGATGATTTTAGCTACTATTTATTTATCTAAACAAGTCATGGCTCGTTCCATCACCTTTATCACAGTTGAAATTGATATCGGTGATGATATGCTCCGGTTTTATTCACAGTTTGTATAGCCGTTTTTACGTATTCTCTCACAATTCTTTAACGCTTTTTACTTAACTTACTAATCCAATTCCAGTTGGCTGGAATTTAGTCAAGTTTAGAAAATGGGAAGGGTCGGCCCTTTAAAATGTAGTTTTGGTAGGTTTGCAATGGCCAAGCAAAGCTTTTCAGTTGCACTTTGACTTTTATTGAGCTGAATTCGCTTTACTTCAAGTAATCTATACGCTATACACTGTAAATTCGGCTATAACACGTGCTGGATCGCCGACACAAATAGTTGCATCAGCAGGAATATCTTTCAGTATATTGATTTTTGAGATAGTTAATATGCACTTTCTTTATGAAAAATGAAAACTAGTAAGACACTATACTTATTTATCTTTTATAGTTTAAAATTGCCACTAACCAAAATGAACGTTTAGCGCTGCTTGATTTTCAACCAACAATCATTATAAATTATAACTCATGCGGATTTAGATAATATATTTTCTTTAGAGAAACCTATTTATTGATTGGACTATTATATAGGCTTTGTGATATTGTGATGTGTCGTCTGGAAGCTAGGATTTTCTCACTCTTGTAGATCTGTAATCAACTATGTTCTCCTTGATATGACTAAAAACGATTGCGCGCTAAATAAATCTATAATTTCTAGTTTTAATTTTAAGGGCAATGATGATGATAATGATGACATTTTGTAGGAAATTATATAGTTAAATATAATGCCATGTTTACTTTTAAGAGATAATTGCGTTATGTGATTGGCTCTCTGACATCTGAATAGAACTGGGTAATTAATGTGCGCTTTTGGTTTTCTTTTGTTCCTCAATTAATCCAACTCTATTGGATGATAACGAACATAGGTGGCGACGAAAATCATGAAATTCCTGATCGACAATTTTGGGGTGAGCAACCTGTTCGGCAGAGAGAACTACGAGTACTATGCAAGAATCACGGGTCGGATCCTCAAAGTGGAAGAAGATTGGATATTCAGCTTTCGCTACCCTCCAGACGCACTCGTCTCGCGTAAGAATTCCTCTGATTCTTTCAGTAACCCACTTTCTCATTAAAAGCTCACATCAACTTAAAAAAAAGACCGGGGGAATACCCTTCCTTCGTTCGTTGAGTTTGAGTTACGTTTGCATCCAGTAATGTTAATCTAAAAAAAAGGTTTCTTTTTACTTGAAGAATAATATTATTAACCAGCCAAGAATGTTATTATTATTATTATTATTGATTTAGATTTACATACTTATAAATAGTATTCCAAGTTAAGTTCTCCACTGTTATAGTATGCACTTCGCAAGTTAACTACTAATGGAAAAGGTTATAATAAAAAGTTACAACTTGGATTGTTGGGAGTTGGGTTGTAAGAGTATAACATTCGCAGTCGCAATCTCGCAACGTGTCTGACTAGCAGATATTCCTTTTTTTATATTTTAGTGAAAAGAACACTTCAAAAGGTATTACCTTTTTTAGCGTAATATATTTCTTATAACCATGCCAAACTTATATTAATAAATAGTTCAGAGTGTTTGACTAATAGTTCATGAGCTAACTAGAGAATTTTTAATATTGCTAGGTGTATACCATAGTATTATGTAGTATAATAGATTTAGATAGCTCTGCCACTATAAGATCTGCGACAACCAACTGTCAATTGTTACCGCAAATAGTATACAGTCAAACAAATGGGTTAAATGTTTTTTTTTGTACCAAAGATTATCATGTTATTGATGTTTTTGCAATTTTTTAAACATATATTACAATATTAAGGAGTAGGCATATATTAATTATAATTAAGACTAATTTGCACACCTATACAACTTTTGAGTAATTTTCTGAGATTGTTACGTTTTTTTTGGCTACACATTTGCCATTGCCAGTATGGATTACAAACTTTGTACAGTACTTAGGCTGACCCGTGAAAGAAAATTGATGTCGTTTAGAAAAGGGAGCAATTTTGACCTAAACTGACATATTTATCAACATCATTTACTTTTAAACGAGGCTTAATCGCCTGAATCTTTTATGCAGACGGGAGACAGATATCTTATCCGATGCTATATTTGATAATATAATATAATGAAGACGTTGCATGATGATGATATTCTCCTTAATTGTTAACTGTTGACCTCGCGTTGTTGTTATACAATTTTAACATGCAATATTTCCGCTGCTTCTACCACAATTTTTTTATAGGACAACAATCACTTGAAGCAGAGAAAACTTGGTTGCAGTTTGAGTCGGAAAGGTGGGGTCTGAATTTCAATTTGGAAGGTAGGCACAAAATGACGAAAATTGATCATTTTTTTTCAAAACCTTTTACAATCAGACACTTTTACTTAATTTACCCGAATTGCTCCTACTATGGTTTTCGTGACTATTAATGGAAGTAAATTTCATGGGTATCCAGCCATTAATGTTTCGTAATTTGAAAGAAATATGCCATAACAAAATTGCATGTTTGTATATCGCTTTATTTTTTAACGAGATACCACTTTTTGGAGGTTGCAAAATAAGCTTCTTTTTTTTTAAAAAAAATAAACCTAATCGATTAATACTTTTACAGTAATGCTACTAATTGTGAGAAATGAATATGAATATCTAATTTTTGCATTGCTATTAAGTATCATTAATCGCAGATTTTAATTAACTGTACATATTATTTAGTGTAGAAACTTGCGTGACGTGTAAATTGTAGCACAAGCGGAGTGTAATTTAAGGGCCCTGCGTAAATTAGGACTTTGACTAGAGTTTATTGAAATATTTGGACAAATTAAGATTTATATGGAGAATGTTACGAAAACTAAATATTATGTAGTCGTCGTGTATTAATTTATGTATGATGTATATGCATATGGACTATATCGCAATAGACTATTAGTTCATTCTTGACTTGAAATTTTTTTTCGTAATTCAGCTTCAGATTCATCATTGCGTACCGTATCGTGGAATTACTAACATATTATGCCGATACACCATACCTAATCAGATCTATCAGAAAACTGTTCGAAATAATGAATTCGTTATGGTCTAATCCTAATCTTGATTCATAATTCCCTTAGTTAATTTTTAAGTAGATATTCAAGACGTGTGCAAATATGTTTGAAGGGGAGCGTAGCCCCTAGTTAATATTAAGCGTGATGACTATTGAAAATAATACACATACCTAGCTTGATTTAAGTTGCGATTGCGCTAGTTCGTGTTTTGAGATTTTAATAAGGATTCAATTGTGTGGTGGAATGTTACTGTTATTATGTCAGTTACGATACGAGTTTTAGAAACACTGGTACTTGTGTACTTTGTACTAGTGAGTGAGTATAAATGCGTTCTTAATTTTAATGCTGTTAATTAGCAATACCTGTTGATTGTTACTATTATTTCTGATGTTTTTTTTAAATGATAGTTTTTGCCGGATTTTTTAAAAGTCGTTAATATGTACTTGTAATGTTAAACGTGTTATTATTATAATTATTATTATTATTATTATCATTTCGCTACAAAGTAAATAAACGATCGTTTGACTATTTTCTTTTTTTTTAGAAAAAAATAATACCATAGTGAATAGCTTTGTCAATTTTTCGTTGAATTCATTTTCCTTCCGTTGTAGCTTCCATACTTGTATTTTACATTTGTATAAGTTTAAGAAAGCAACTAGAACGACAACCTTTACAACTTGACAAGGTACTTATTATTAGAATTTAGACATTGAAACTGATTTATGAATGAATGCTGTGTCGTGTAAGCAAAACTAGTGTAATTGTATCTGATACGAATGAGTTTTGTTTTGTGAATGATTGTTTGTCTATTTAATTTTGCTAAAAACTATTTTAGGTTAACTTAACTGTTCTGTTTTTGTTAGTGCTTCTGCTTTTAGTAATTTAACGTTTGTGGAGTAACAACACTACGGAAGAATTGGAATTCTTTATTACGTACTGACAACGATAAGGATAGGAGTCATTACCGAGTAAAAACATCCGCTGCAGAATCAAACGGTAATGGTTCAGGAAGGCATCGGACGATCAATTGGATGAAAAGCAGCTATGAATGAGTTTCTGACCAGGTTATGGATTTTTGATTGGGATAAGTGGAATCCTCCTGGCGAATCAAGGGAGCTGGAGTTTGCATGTGGAGGAAACTGAAATGGAATGAGTTAGGAAGGAAGGACTGTTTATGGATTTAATATCTAAATGGGGAAATTACTGACATTGTTTGTGATTGTCTAATTATAGAACTACAGCTAATAACGAAATGCATGTGTTGTTTTACCTAACTATCTAATTAACTAAACGGAATGAAATTTATGGAAGTAGGCATGGTAGGAAACAATTAGCTTAAAGTGAGTCTTGGCTTATATCTAATACAAAAAAAAATAATGTTGATTTGTTGTTGTCAGTGGCTGTTGAAATTGTTTTGTCTGTGCTTATAATTGTTGTAACGTTTGTTTTATTTGACTTGCAAATTAACGTATTTTGTCGGAGTGTTGAATGCATGAACAACGGGGCTTGTTGAAATTGGCAGGGTACTCTAACTATTATTGATTGTTGACTTTATGTGTGTCTGTCTGTTACAGCCATGTCTCACCAAGAAGAGTGCCACTCAACGCCAGCTCTTATGCAAGCCTCCGACCGATTGGATGGGGACAATGGCGATCCAAGTAGTTCGTTAAGCAGTATCCCGGAAAATAATTTGCTAGAGAGCTATACTAGATTAAGCATTAGTTTGGAGGATAATGGATTGTTCAAAGTTACCGAGGTACAAGTCACACAAATATTTTATTGATAGGGGTTGATTTATTTGTGGATGGGCTAACTAACGATCGATCATTTTTTTTTGAAGGTCCACGAAAGGCAGGCTGCACGAATGAAAACTCGTTCGGAATGGTTCTTGTCCCCGTCTGCATGTCCAAAAATGCCTGATGTTGATGTGGATGACAACCCTTATTTTATACTACGGGAAGACGCAGGCACTGGTAATTGTTATTTAGGTAAGATATTTGATTTGAATAAATAGCACAGCTCTCTCCCCTCTTGCCGTCGGAATCTTTGGAACCTTTCAGTTCTAATAATTTCAACTTTCCATTTGTTACAGGCGGAGTTCTCAGTTCTAGCAATGAATCAGTGAAGCATCCTCCGATTCGTCGTACCTCCAGCAAAGAGAAAGATCGACGGTTAGTCCGTCGTGGGTCGAGCAAAAAGAATAAGGAGAATGGTGCCTCTGGAAGTGCTAGTGGCGGTAGTAGCGGCGGGGCTTCTTCTGGAAAGAAATACTCCGCATCCAACGCCAACACTGCCCCAGCAACCGTAGTGGACTCCAATCATCAAGCCTCACCATCATCTTCTCATCCTGGTGAGACGGATTCTGGAGAAGGTGCCATGGAAGATGCTATTGGTGCCACGAATATTTCCGGCGAGAAGGTATTAACTCCCTCGAGACGTTCCACCTCTTCCAATCTTTTTGATGCAGACTGTGCCGGTGGCTGTTCGACGGGTAGCGGCGGAGGATCCTCAACCCCTCCAAACAAAAACAGCAGTAATGGCGTCGTTATCGACGGATCATCACCGTCGGACCACGCGGCTCACGTGTCAGAATTAGATTGTACGGAAACTGATGTTCAGACGTTTCATGTCACCCTCACGTACAAGCCAAGAATCTAGCCTTCTTCAGCATTTAATTGCGACATTCACCTAATCGACCGTCTTCGTTTCCGAATTTCAGACGCACCTAATGTTAAACTTTTACACGTAATAAGTAACTGCGTTTCACTCCCGTAACAACATCCTTCGCTGATCGAGTATTGTATAATTATATTGCCGAAGCAAAACCTATACTTCCTAGTTTTAGTTTTCGTATTAAGTTACATATACCTAATATGTATCAGTCCACCCACACGTGGGTCGCATGCATAACTTATTTTACATACTGATATTACCGAAAAGTTACACAACGTTTGCGTACAGCAAAGAACGGCTATTTTTGAAAAATACGGAATCATCAGTGCGTCTTGTTCCACTGTATTAAAGTTATTTTAATGGCTGCATGCGTTGTACCTGTAGAATAGATTAGATAGCCACTTAAGTACCCTAAGAGAAATGTAACACTATCAGGAAAGTTTATAGATATTATTATTATTAGGCTAAACATGAATCACGAATGTGGTGCTGGTTGGATTTTGTCTTTTGTACAATGTAATAGTGTAATATGTAAGTTTAGGTAGCTAGCTTCCAATCGAAAATTTCACTCACCGGATCACGTACAACAATAGAGCTAGCTAATTATGTCCACATTTGTAACTTAATTATGATTTAGACATATAGGAGACCCCAGTTGAAATCTCTTTTAAAAGGATAATTTTTGCTATCGCCGCCACTTTATTTACTTCAAATACCTCCACTCACTTTACTGCTATTTACTAAATACCATACTGCTTGTTTTAATTTATCAGCAGGTTAGAGGCTGCTGTTAAAAACATAATTATAGACTACAAAAAGATGATACGATCATTGTTATGTGGTACTTTGCAAACTTTTAAGACTGCTTTATAAACATTACCTGTTTACTTACGTAAAATCCATCGTCGTTTTGTTTTCAAACAAACGAATCTGTCAGTATACATTACTTACTTTTAATGTGGTTTGCTTTCTCGCTTTTGCTACTATTTTTTTAAACGTTATGATGATATGATGATGCATTACGGAAGTAATACATTTTTTTGAAAGTTCAATTTGAAAACTGCCTGTTTCTTATGATTTTATTTTTTATTATTATTATTCATTCCGGATTCTAAGAATGCTATTTACTTCTAAACTACTAATTGTTCACGACGACAAAGAAACGAATACACAGTAAATTAGATTAAATATTTTTTAGCGGTGCATTCCAACAGGGGAAACAGACATCCTGTGCACGTTTCAGAATTCAGTGTCAATCCATGATCGTATTCAACTCCATCAGTCACACCAGATTGTTATTATTTTGCAAACTTCATTTTTTGATTGTTTTTTAAACATTATTATTAACATAATATTTCAAAGTTTTCATTTTATTATTTTATTTTGCTATTAATTTGCTAAAGGAAATACTCAAAGGTAAATGTTCACTTACAATGTTTTTATTTTATTTTGGAAGGACTTATTTATTTCATTTTTTTATTTAACTAAACACGCTATGCAGCTAATATTTAGCGACAGAATTATTTGCTACTACCGCAACTAATGAAATCAAACAGGAAGATAAAGCTCAACTCAACCATTTAATGTTTAAAGGAAACGAAATACGTTTGTTGACTTTTTTATAATTAGTTTTACTCCGACATATATATTTGTAAATAACAAAAAGAAAACAGTGAGATCGG
>JAQGAI010000875.1:0-17056 GCA_034696905.1 Lepidocyrtus violaceus
GCAAATGACATGGCTTTGAGTAATATGTTTAACACATCCAGCTTACTGTAGACGAACACAATCGGAGTGGAAATGGACATGAGGGTCAAGACAAAGAACTTGGAAAGGCCAACAACGCCGTACCAATCCCGGAAGTTCCGGATTTCTGATTTCAAAAATGTAAATTATTTCAATCGATAACAAATGACTTGAAAGATGGCAATAAAATTAATTGTAAAATTACCCGAGACAGCTGCGGAAACTATGCTTTCCTCAGTTTTAAATGACGGGGCAATTAGATACTTCCGTTTGGTAACCACCGACCAATTCGCCACTGCTGCAAATTCCGGACCATATCGGTGGAGTACATATTCGAACAGCATTATTGGAAAATACCCTCCCATAAAATATGCCACGGCTACTTTCTCCTCGATCCGGAACATTGTTGGAAAGGTGAGCATGGCTGGGACGACGAATCCGAAGGCTGGCAATGCCAAAGTCTGAACTACCACGAGGTTGACAAAGTAGTAGGGAATCAGCTTTTTGTAACTGGCTTCGTATATCCATACCGTTTTTTTCTGGTCAAAGGTGAGGGGGAGAGAGTTGTAAAATAAGTTGTTGAACTTTTGGTTCAATTCGGAGGCTTTAAGGAGTAAGGCGCTCATTTTGCTTTCCAGGAAGAAAAAAAAAACAAACTTGATGTATGATATGGGGAGCTGGACGATTTGTTGTGCTTACCTTACTTTTGACGGTAGCATAAAATCAACAACATATTTTTTAGCATATACTAATCTAAATGCTGGAGTCTGTAAACATGCTTTGAAAAGTTTCTGAATCGTTAATCCATTAATTTAACTTTAATCAGATTAGTTCTTAGAATTTATCTTTTTAAATAAAATTTTAATTTCCGGGCCCGATGATTTTTAATGCGAAAATTTAAATTACTATTTTCATCAAATGTAAATGATCTAGGAAAACAAAATTTCATGATGAATCTATAAAAAAAGGCTTGATGAAGAGAAGAAAGTTGTTGTATTGTTCAGATGCTTATCTGTCAACCAATGCTAAATTCTAACCAGGAACAAAGCAAACTTTGAAATGACGTGCATTAATGGAAAGCTCATTAATTTTCCGAGACTGTTTTGCAAATTCAACTTTGTATTCCGTAAAATAAGCAAGTGGACAAAACATTAATTAGACTAAATGTCGCATGCTATGTATAACGAATTCAGAAAAGACATTGTGTCACACCTTCCCTTTGACATTTCTTTGAAATGACGCGACTTTTCTTTGATGATGACCTCCAAGGCTTCCAAATCAAAGCTTCTTCCCATGTAAATAGTTCGTAATTAAAAAAAAGAAAGCCATTCAGTTTGTGTTTACATTTACATTCTTCAGATGATGGATTTAGTCAATTTAATGAGCTAGCTTGTAATTGCTTGTTTTGACCCTGAGCTATAACATTAAGCTTACGAACATAACGATTTTATCAATTGCAAATTGGATGGTTGGAAATACAAAGCTTTACATATTCAGATGACAATGAGAAACATTCCTTCTCGAAAAAATAATGGTTCAGTCGCAATTTACTAAAAATTACAAATTCTAAATATGAATAAAAATAAGGTAATATTTTGCTATTCATTTCATAACCCCGCAATTGTGAGACAAGTAAAATTATGTTAAGGCGAAACATTTTTTTTGCATCCAGTTAGTTAAAAGATTTCCGCAAGTGACATGCATATTTCTTTAAACACTTACTTATTCACTACATATAACGGTAAAAAAAGGATTATAATGTCAATAATTTTCGTTCGCAAATTATAAAACCAAACAACTTTAATTTGATAATTTGATAAATTGTTTGCTTTCTCTTTATTTTTAAGTTAGCTATATGTATTATGCACCTTTTTGAACATTTTAATATAACAGGTATAGTTTACAATGCCAGGCGTTTTATTAATAATGTATGTATCCTTTGAGCGTAATACTAAATTTAATCGTAAATGTATTAGATTCTGGTCACGTTGGGAGCTACGCAAGATTACATTTACGGTTTTACATTTGGCATTTTAAACGAAAAGATTTGATAACAAAAAATACTATAATAAAAAATTACAACTTTGAAAGAAGAACCAGTTTGAATTAAGTTTTTTACTCAGTTTACTGAACAAATTAAAATTAGAGACAAATTCTTCTTTTCTGAACGTGAAATATTTATTTTGGAATACCTATAATTGCATCAAAGTGAAATATTTTTTGTTTGTCCTACTGCATGGCATATTGAATATAACTTAACTTATATGTAGTATTCTAAAAATACAGTTTGTCAACAATATTAGTATGCATAGCAGTTGGGGTGGGATAAAAAAATAGCGTAATTGACAAAAAGTACTAGGTACCTTTTAACTTGTTGATTTTTTGAAAACGTAAGTTAGTTTAGTACCAATTAGCCATTCCATTTTTGTTACGTTACTGGTTGTTTATGTGTACGAGCTTGTCCAATTTTAAAAAGCTTTAGGTGATTATTTGAAGATTGTTTTTTAAGTACATGCGATATGCAGGCATTTTCGTAAAATATGTTCTTACATATGCAGCATGCACTAAAACCGCAAAATATGTAAAATATGTATTTATAAATGCCCGTGAATCTACCTATTTTCATCCAAAACATCACCTTGCAAAGTTTCTCGGCAATCCTAATAACCCAAACCGATATGTATTTTGATGAATGTCCTAGCCCTGTTATCAGTTTCAGATATCATCATACTCAGGATAACTTGATAATTATCTATCAGTTATGCAATTCCAGAGTTCCAGGAAAGGATTTATTTTTATTGAGTTTCAGGCATGTATTAGGTTGTGCACAAATTAAATTGATTCGTCATAGATGAAGTTTTAAGGCTAAAATAATATTTTTAATCACGGCACACAGTTGAGTTTTGAAAGTGTGTAGTTATGATTTGCTAGCTGCCTATATGCCTGTCCGTTCGGAAGATAACTCGAGAGCCGCTGCGAATTTTTAGAGTATGTTCCAGAAATAGGAATCTGTTGACCATGCTTCGGATTCGAGTATTTAGATATGGTTTATTTATAGGCCAACCGGAAGTTTATTATGTAACTGCTCACGTCAGTTATGCTAATTTTATCATGATCATGCTTTATGACTTCAGTCCGTAATTTTTGTTACCGCACAGGCAATTAGGTTTGGGTAATTATTTAAATTATCTAAAAAAATATAGAGCATAGCAAGAGCAAGTGGGTCGACTGTCACTATGATTGAATGGCAATAGAAAATTATGTAAAATATTATAATTTTTATTATGAAAATAGTTGTTTATGAAAGAGTTTAGTATGAAAAAATGTAATGATTTTGATGTTCCAGATCCTATGATTTAACTATGATTTAAACAGCAACTTCGAATTAAATGGGAACCGCTTATTTTTTATCATTTTTATTGACCTCCGTTTCCGTTTTAAATATATATAGCATTACTTAATCATGCATAATAATTTTTTAATGGGCACACCCTTTTTATACTGTACTGTTTATTAAAAATAACAAGCCAAAAATTAATCATGTCATATTTTAACTACAAAGCAATTGCTGAATTTAATCGTCCCCTTTTTCAATTTTGTGAACTCCTTTTGAATGAATTGGGTCAGATTAAACTCGTCATTGATCTTAACCTTCACTCCACGGAGGGCTCTGTTCGGCTGATGAAATATTTTAGAGCTGTGCAGTTTAATGATCTCTTTATCTCGAATCATTGCCAAGGTTTGGGGGTCCACTTCAGACCAGTCAACGAGACAAAACTCGATGCAGAGCTCATCCAGCGAGTCCTTCATGGGAAGGAGGAAGTCGATGGCCGTCACGTTGTATATCTTCAGGTAAAGCTTTTTCACATGAACCAAATTCAAACGGTATTGAAGACTATGTTCCAAAATTACATTCTTCAATGTAAAATCTCTCCTCCCTTCCCTTGGTAGATCCAACTCAAGTTTGGTGATCGTTGACCCAAATTTATGCTCCAAAAATGAAAATATCCTATTCCAGTTGATCCACTTGGAAGATGGGTCGTCATCATCCTTTTCTTCAACGTCATGAATATCCAAGTCCAAGTACAGCTTCTTCAAGGGCCACTTCACATCCGCGGATTCCAAACTGAGAAAATCGCTTCTGGACTCCACCGTGATGGATGCTTCCTCCACGTTGCCCCCCATATGAAGCCAATCATATTTGTGAATCCCATTCGCATTGCTACTGCATATTGCCGCAGTGCCCGGATTTATTTGGAGCTTTTTCAAACCATCCTTCGGGACTCGGCTCGTGATTTCGTTGACAATAGGCCAAGGTAGATTTCCGGTGGACAGGAAAACCAAACCCGCCAACTGCGGCAGTGGATGTGTTTTGATTTCATTTTGAAGGTCAGCCAGAATCCCTTCCTTCATAAAGTCCTCGTAAAACACCTTCACCACCTTGAGATTAGGCATCAACCAAATCCACTCATGTAGCAGTCGGTAAGCTTTGGTCACGTCGATGCTGTCCTCACCGAAGTGTACTGTAAAGTACCAGACATGGACCCCATATCTCTCCAGCAGTGTTCTAGCCTTGCCACACCAGTTATGTGCATCTTGCCCTGGTGGAAGGGATCTTGAAACGTAACCGTCAATGCAGAAGCAGACATTCCGGCCCAGGAATGGATTGCTATTTGGGGGATATTGAGAAATCATTTTGTCCATGTTGTAATAATAATGGGGGAGGTTGGCCTTCGGATTTGTTCTGGAAATGAAGCATGTCTGAAGGCCGGCGGACAGGTGGTAGCCACCATCCAAGTCCAAGTGGGATGGGTGGTTTTGGATGTAATTCCTGACCGAGTCATTCCAAGAGCGACATACGAGACGAAAGTTCAGGAGGGTTTCTTTTTGGAGGTAATGTTTGTTTAGGATTTTGTCAAATATGATAGCAGCCTTCCGGGAATGGTTTATTATACGCAATTCAGCCAATATATTATCGATTCTGATCGGGTCATCCAAATTTTCGAAATGTTGTTCCCAGATCTAAATTAATACAGAATTATGTATTTGACATCATAAAGAGTGGAGGGAATAATTACAATAGATATTGACACTTTACCTCTTCAGCAACGGAAATTGGATTTCCAGTATTTTGTAGAAGCTCATCTGGACGCTGACGCTTTCGGGGGGATTTTTTCAATGGGATAAGACCAATGTTTGTAGCACTTTCTTCATGCAAATCAACTTCATTTCCACCCATTTTCAATTGTAATTGATGGGAATTCTATTCTTTGACGAAATAACTTTGATTTCACTGTTACATCGCTCACGGCTCCCCGTTTGGATGCAGAAATGGTCTCTTGCAGAATGACTTGTTCAACGCGAATACGTAAATCAATTATAAATAGTATATAGTATTGCCAATCATTTCTACTCCGTTTACGTAAACTCTTATCTCTAAACATCCACAAATCGCATAATAGTACTACGAGTGGATCATATAATATATCACACACATTAGGAATTGGCGATTGTATTTTGGTGACATTGATGACAATCGTCCAGTGTTGTATTTCAATGCACCACAAGCACAAAGTAACCTTGATGTCCATTTCGATAATAATGCATGGTCGTTCCAATTTTAGCAAACCAAACCAGCATGGTCAACATCAATGTGCAGCGATATAATATTTTATTGCAATTTGGTGAGCTACATTGAGCGTTATTCAATTTTCCCCTTACATATCTATATTTCAATACATTTAATAGCACAAAAATCATTATGTCTGCGTCTGTATAATATCTTATCATTCAAGTTCAATGAATAATTATCAATTGCATTGATAAGCCGATATTTTTTAATCATGGGACTATGTATATGGGACAAATATACCTATATAAAGAAACACAGACAAGTCTATTTTTGTCTACAAAGTTTAAGCTACCTATATCCAAACATACCCTATTACCTACCTACCACAAAGCCTACTTTGATACTAAAAGACATTCGATGAGCTTCTCGGCCGAAAACTGCTGAAATATCACAGACGTGATCTTCTCAATGAAGTTCATGCTTCCAAACCTAACCTTGACCGCCGGAAGGGAGCGCCAGATTTGCCTGTATTTTCGAGCCGCAAACGGTCTCATCCCAACAGTATTCTTTCTCATCCGCCTCAAGGATATTACCGAGTTGTCATAGACATTCCCGCAGAATACGAACACCAGGTTGAGACCAATTGCAGAGTTGATCAGGCACAAGATCATTAACAGCTTGAGGGGAAGGTTGAGATTTTCATTTTGCATCAGATTCCATCCGCAAATCACTTGAGCATCCACGTTATGAATTACCAGAACTACGAGAAAGCTGTACTCGAGTTGATTGTACATTTCGGCGAGCAGTTGAAGTTGTCTGTAGATCCCCAGGCAGGTTTCCATTGTCCCAGTCTGGATTTTTCTGGTTAAATAAGTTAAATTAAAAAAAAGGGATATTAAAAAACAGGAATAAACTGGAGGTTAAAAAAACAACAAAAACCGTCCTACCGTTCCACCGCCAACACTGCGGTTGACAATCCCGTTGCGCCGACAATGATCTGAGTTGTGAAAAGTGTGTAGCACTTGACACACATTGCCCAAACAAATAGATTCCAAATGAAGATGAACATCGTATCAAGAATCACGGCTCCAACGGATGGCAAAATGAGAGCATTCAGCAAACTCACAACCTTTGACGGCCACAACTGTAGAATATTGATCGGCATATCTGCATCCGGTATGGTAACTAGAAGTCCTGTGATGACTATTGGCATCATCCCAATGGCCGTGATTCGCGTGACTTTGCACGCCAGTACTGCCAATTTTGTTGAACTTTTTCGTTTGATCGTATTTTTCCAGGATGGTGTTTCGGTTTGCACATGCTCCTTTTCAAATTGGATCAGACAATTGAAGACCATTTCCATTTGCGTCGGTGTTTGGTGGATTGTGAAGATAAAGTAGGCTGAAAGGGAGAAGCCGAATGCAGCACCAAACATGAATCCTGCCATGGGAGTTGACAGTGGCATTGAATAGATCCGAACTTTGACCAGTGGCTGAACGACGTACGTAGCGAATGACACTACCAGCAAGCCCACGGTTATTGTTGCGAGGAACAATGGTTTCCGGTGCAGTTTCAGCTTACCAGTTACGTCATCCCAGCTACATGGAACACCTGTCATGCGCTTCCAACTGTTGGAGACCAGATTGAACTCTGACATCAGCCCTGTGTCAATTATCATTTTGTCGTTTGTTTGCAGGGAACCAAAGCGATTGGTAAAGGTAAATGAGTTGGTGCTTTAGAAAGTAGAAATAGGGACTCGCCCAACTTTTGAATTTAATAGGTTGCTCAGAAGGATATATTTGTAGTCTCATAACTCACAACCCTTCTGGATTCCGTAATACCGAAATTGTTTCTAATCCAAACTATTTTAAAAGTCACAAAGAAAGAAGTATTTGCGTGGTGTAGTTTCACAGGTCGATGAGAAAATTAAGTTAAGTGGGAGTTTTGCATCGAAGCACCGGATGTATGTGAACGACAATTAAATTTTGATAAGAAGGGTAAGAAATGCTAACTGTATAACGACGGAGATGAAATACGTCTGTTCTAGTCTAGACAAATAAAACAGTATACCTATTCGAATTACACCGACCTCGCCAGTAAATGAGCTTTTCAATGATTCTCCGTTTAAAAATGTAAACCTTGACCTTTGACCCACTTTGAGTTACCATATCAGAATAAAATTTGCACAACTCACACAGGTTAGGGATAAGCTTTCGAATGACCTTCCATTTGCTATACGTTGTCACATAAAACCAAATTGACCTAACCTAACCTTTGACCCAATTCCGTTGACCTGCATACCCCATCTACAAACTCATCTAAGCCAGGATCAATAGGTACTAATCACCGAAAACAGAACATTAAAATCCGCAGCCGTTCTTGAGTTATGGTGTAAACGGACAGACAGACAGACAAAACCTAGGATATAATAAATTATGACTTCGAGTTCTTCTCCGTGATAATTATTTGAGCGTTGTTTGGTTGCTTTCTCGTCGGTAAAATTTGTATGTTGTAAACAGGAAAGCTGAAAATTGCTTTTATTTCCTTGGGTTATAATTTCGTCTTGGAAGATAGATCAATATGGGAACGCCTCCAGTCTGTAGACGTGTGCACGTGTGTGGTAAAAAAAATTGATATTTTGCTGAGGAGTTATAGGAAACAATTTAAAGTTATGAGATAGAAACAGCGGAAATCGAGAAAGTTACACCTTTTTATAAATCCCCATCGCTATCTCAATTCCATGGCTTAATCCGGACCCCTGTAAAATATACCTCATTGCGGAAGTCTTTTGATTCAAAATTCAACCCTAATCGTGTCAGGCGAATGGCATGTATCTATATTTAAAAACCATGTTGATTTGCAAATTTTGGAAGACGGTGGGATTTAGACGTTTTGGTTCATACGTAAGTTTTTTCAATGTTTTACAATTTATTATCAAAATGCGTTAATAAAAGTGTATAGTATGTACTAACACGGCCGGCGACAGGCGAATACAAAGGGCAAAATATAAGATTTAAACATTTAATCCTTAATGTAAAAATTACATTGGCATCTTCTGATTTCTATTCAAATCGAAAATCCTAGCCAAATCTTCATCACTCAGGTGAAAGCCAAATACATCCAGATTTTCTCTCAGATCTTTAACCTGGATGGCTTTTGACAGGGGGACGATCCCACGTTGAAACTGTAATGAAAAGGAATAATTATGTACGCTTATTTTTTAGTGATTTTTTTTAAATATATAACTTGTCAGTAAAATTCAACGATTATAAAATGCGCTTTATTGATATTTGTTATGTACTAACAACCCAGCGAAGAATAACTTGCACAACAGTTTGATTATACTTCTCAGCGATTTCTAGCAGGACTGGATCCTGTAGCATTGAAGGCACTTCCGGAAAACTGTGTTCAGAATTTGGAATAGGGCTGTTGGCAACGACCCGAATCCCCCGTGCCATGCAGAATTCCACCAGTTTTTGATTGGTAAAATAGGGATGGACCTCAACCTGGTTTACCGCCGGTGGGATGGTACACCGAGTTAGAATGTAGTTTATTTGTTCTGAGCTGAAGTTAGAAAGGCCGATGGACTTGACCAAGCCCTTTCTAACAAGTTTCTCCATAGCCCTCCACGTATCGCATATGTCGACGTTGGCAACTGTCATATTTCCCGGCTCATTTCCGATAGAGCATGAGCTGGGAGCAGATGGGAAGTCAAGCGTAAGTAGATCGAGATAGTGGAGGTCAAGATTTTTTAACGTCTGGCGGCAGCCCAACTCCACCAGTTCTGGGCGGTGGTATGAGCTCCACAGTTTCCCAGCTAGAAAGACATCTTCCCGTTTGATAGAGCCTGCCTCAATTTTTTCGCGGATGGCTTGGCCGATACCAATTTCAGTTTCTTTGCTCCTGACACAATCAAAGTGCCGATAGCCAATGTCTATTGCGTCCTTCACGGTTTGGATAATATTATTGAATGTGGACTAAAAAAAGCAACGCAATACATTTGTTATTGAATTAATTTTTTTTCACAAACGGAAATATGTCCAGAGTCCAGGGTTATATTTTAAACTAACTTTAATGTCGTATGTCCCGAATCCGGAAGCTGGGATTCCCGTTCCATTGTTCAGCTTGAGCAAAGGGGCCTTTTTAGAACCGGGGGCGTTTCTCAAGTTGAGTAAACTGGCGTTTCGCAACTGCTTCATGAGTCGTAGCCTTGCAGTGTTGTGAGCGATGTTATGGCCATTGTATGGCAGGGGCATAATAACAATGCTGTTTTCCATATCTACAGTAAGTTAAAAATGGGTTGTCTCACTTTACCCCAACCGAAAATAGATGCTGATGTAGGCTGTGATATGCAAAGTAAAATAATGTTGAAAGGTTCGGAAGTCACTGGCTACATATCGATCATCCCATTCTATATTTATATGCTTTTCAAACGAACTCAAATTGAAGTATTGAGCAATTAAAGAAAGAACACAGCATCTTTAGTTCCCTGTAATGGTAAAATAAACTCCCTTCTTGCGACTCAATGAACTCAGCATTTTGAGAAAGTTTACAAACAAAATTGGACTAAAACTAAAACGAGAATTGGACTAGGAATGTATTGTCTTTTTTTTAAAGAAAATGTCCATGTTCGTTCAAAACGTTCATGTCCTGAAATATGACTGTTTTGTTTGCACTATACCTGCTTAAAACAAGCCGAAACATTGTCAAAAAGTTGAGAAATCCTCATATTACAGAAAGCGCAAATACAAAAGGTTGCTTACCTACTTCACTTTGTCGTTGCTCTCATTAATCTATAAAGGAACCAAAATGAATTTGCTCCGTCCACGTGGAGTGTATGACGAGGGACATAAAATACATTGGAAACTGGAAATGAATTAATTAAGCAATGCATTGTGTATGCGTATTTTATGTCAGACGTTAGGAAGATGGTAGAACAGTTTGAAAATTTTACATATCTACATACTTATGTAGTTTGTAGAGAAAGTCGTTAGTTAATCAAATGGATTGCATGTTGTCTTAGATCGCTCGTGACAGAAGCGTGATGCTTTTGCTAAGTCTGCTGCTGGTCTGGTCAACGAATGACAGAGCAAATATTTACATTTATCATGAAATCATCTATATACTACCAAATCAGACGTATGGGTGTATGATGTTTATCCGTACATGTTTAGCATACACAAAACAAAGCTACGTCAAAGCAAATTGATACATTTAATGGAATTTTTTGACTGCTCAGCGTTTATCAAGCTCCCAATATCTGCTCAATTTAATAAATTAAACCGTTTTTATTATGCCCATTTAACTTTTCACTTATTTACAATTTTACAGTCATTTAAGGGATTCAATTTACGTAAGTAGCAATAAACTGACACAGGTATTCAACGCATGATTGGTTAGGTTAAAAGCAGTCAAATTATCCACAAAATTCATTGACCCAAACTTGACAGCAATTTTCCCCAAGGATCTTGTTGTCCTGTTGTATAAGGACTTTTTTATAAGAATGGATTTATTCTTTGCCAGCTCCAAACATTTATCCGACTGAGCTGCCACAGCAGCCGCAACTTTGAGTATGAAAATCATCATTAAACTACAACAAATGGCGGAGGAAAATACTACGAGTCCAGAGAGATGAAGATACTTATGCAATTTCACACAGACATATAGGCTCATGGTCAGGACTGACCAGGCAGTCAACATCAATGCCGGAATCAGGGTCGCTTGGAAATTATCGTTGAAAATGAGCCCTAACAGTTTTACTTGACGGTAGAGCTTGAGTCCGACATCCACGTTAGAGAAACTTGTCTGATGGTTTCGACAGATTACGGAAACACTATGAAGATACTTTTCCAAGCAGGTCATGAGCACAAAACAAGTATTGAAATTGTAAAGCGCCGCAGGAGAAAACAAGCTGGTTAACATGTAGACATCAAACATGATCAGGGTCAGTCTGGGAAGGCAACCCAGAATATGGCATTCCCCGTCTTTCATTTGGATGATGTATTCCAAGAGGGGCGGCAGGCAAGGGGTGGAGTACAGGACAAAGCCGGTGAAGAATGCGGGCGTGATTGCTCCCGAGATTCCCATTAGCTGGATGAGTTTTGTCAGTAGAGGATACTCCATTGGAGGAATAGCTGGGGAAAAATTTTGAGCAAAACTTGATTTAAATGGCAATTTAAATTTGAACCTACTTGATAAAAGTTAAACTTCCTTACCGTTTGAGTTCTTATCCTCAAAAACCAGGAAAGCAGTAAACAGCTCCACAAATCCGTCCACTCTAAAAGTGAAAGTGGACCACGAGACTAGGCAACAAATATAGCTGATAAATACAATCACTCCAAAACTCCTCTCAAATATAGCCATACTTTTTAGAGATGAAAAATAGTTGATTAGCATAACTATCGTGTAAATTGAATGGAGTGTGAAATTGACTTTACAAATGAAGGATGATGTTTTGGGTGTCGGAACAAAAGGAAAACGATGTCCGGATGGCCATATGTAAGGCGATGAGCCCATCTTGTGTACCAGACGGAGATGAACTTTGGTGAAGGGAATCGCAGAGCTCAGCATATTGTCAGTTAAAAAAGAATTTTTAATTAGTTTAACAGAACTAATTTTGGATTTTTCTCTTTATATATTCGGTAGGTGAAGCCACTCCTCCCTCTAATTAGTAAATAATGACAAACTTGATCTTGGATTATTATAAATGCCAGTCTTATTTTTTCCTAATATCATTCCATTTAATTTTGAGCCGAGAACTTGTTGTGCTGTGCTATAGACACCAGTCTCATTGGCCCGCAACAAAGGAATGGCAAACTTTGTTATCTAGTCAATATATTTCAACGTCAAGGGCAGCTAGTAAATTGCGATGCCATGATTTTTGTTAAACGCAATTTATAAAATTGACTTTAATTTTAAAAATTATCCTTGAACCTTTGTTGCTAAAAATTGCTTTCAATTGCAGTTTTACTCGTAATGGGCAACTATTTTCGAGTTTTACTAGCAGCTAAATAATTTGCAGTTGCAGTGAAAGTTTGGATAAAGGTAAAGGATGAAATTGTCAAGTTTTGTGAAAATTTATTTTCCTAGTAAAGAGAAAGACAACATATCGCTCTTGGTTTGTCATATTGCTATTATTGCTGATATTCAAACACTGCCTATAAATGACAATCAGACAGATTATGTATAATACCAATTGTCGAATTCATTTGTTGGACCCATGTATAATTTAAATTTATCCAGACGATCAATACCAATACACCATTGTGAATAGCAAAGCAAAAACTGTTGTTACGTATGATATACAAAAGAGTCAACAGTCATAGTATAAAAATTGGTACTTTCTAAATTGATAATAATACAAAATAATAATGCACTGCATTCTATGCATATAAATTTTAAAGAGCAGCTTTTAAACAACGAAAACAATTTTTATTGATTTATTTAGAGAATTTTTTTTATTACTAATAAAAATCACATTGCGAAGCAATAAGTCTAAAACTATACAGTTTACTGGTAAAATCTTACAAGTTTCAGTTTTCAATTCAAATTCTCATCGCTTTGAAAGTAACAAGCAATCAACCAACCTCGCCGTCGTACACTCCTGAAATATGACCGGCGTCATCTTCTCAATAAAGTTGACACTCCCGAAGTTGACCTTCACCGTCTGAAGGGATCTCAAAAGTCTTCGTTGGTTTCTCGAAGCAATTGGCTTCATCCCCAAATCCCCCTTCCTCATCCTTGTCTAACATTTCTGCGAGCAGTCATGCACATCCCCAAACAACCCAAAGACCACAATTATAGCAATCATGGCATTGGGTATGCAAAGCATACAAAGAAGAAGAAGACCAGACAAAGAAGTTCCAACCTAATACAAGTAGCTTATCCAGCCCCTGTCCCACCACCAACGGCAAACATGGTCGGAGGAGAAAGTCAACCGGCAGAAGAAGAAGCCTGGATGGGTACAAGTACAGCATGCTCAATGGGATGTTTGAGAAGATCCCAACGCCCCCGGAAATTAATAGGTACAGCACTCCACCCACCGAAATCCTTACCATTTTACAGGTGAACACTGCCAACCTAGTCATGTTCCTTTTCTTCAACGTGGCCCTCCAGGATGCGGCTTCAGTTCGGATGTAGGCCAACTCAAACTTGGCCATTTCATTGAATATCCTTTCCAGCCGGTCCGGCTCTGAGATGACTGCCCTACCAAGCAATACGAAATATGGCGTGAGGCAAATGCAACAGTAAGAGAAGGCCACTATGGCCGTTTCTTGGGACATGTTGTAGATTTGTAGCTCAAGCAGTGGTCGTATGACGTATGTGGATTGGGATACGGCAAACATGCTCACCAGCATAAAGGTTCCCTTGATCCACTCCTTCCTATTCAGCTTCAACGTGTTTGTGCATTCGTCCCAGTGACAAAGGGCACTTGTTGGACTTGTCCAGGAAATGAGATTGAACTCCTTCATTAGTCCGGTCTCAATTATCATTTTGATTTGTGGATAGCAAAATTACCGTTTAATATCTCATATACTTATTTAGTTTCACAATAACAGACAAAATTTCAATTACAACTACTAGGTTTTAGATATAAAGCACTTTTATGCAGAGAAAACCCGAAAAGTTTTAAGCTGTAACTGGACAAATTGGATATATGTGTAATTACTATGTTTATTGATGCACAATAAGCGGTAATTGTAGCCAAACTGCTAATTAATTAAGAGTGCGGAGAAAGCTAATCGGCAATTTTTCGTTGCATGGGATGAGACCAGGTTGACAAAATAGTTTGTAAATTTTTAATTTGTTTGTGACTGTCCCATTCGTATCCTTTCATTTCATTTCAGACAGCCGAAAAAGCGACTGGAAAATTGATTATTTAAACGCGGAAGCAGAATTTGAGCAGCGTAAAAAGCAAACAGCATGAGCAAAGCTTTCGGAAAATTTATTTGATTAATACATGAGGTTCTAATGCATACATAACTAGCCATTTTCTGACCTGACAAGTACATGCATGGGGCAAACTGCGAGCGGAATTTCATAATAAGCTCAAGTTTAATTTTTGATGTGCTTTTTCTCCTCTCCCTCGCTTCCAAACATTTACTTTGACAGTTTGCTCATTTCAGCGAGGAGTTTTCTCCATTTGCGAAATGCGCGGATTATACTCATATTTTATTTCATTGTTTTCAAGGAATGGAACTTGGAACAATCAGCTCATCGGTTCAAACAACTTATTTAGAAGCCAAGTAAACAATTTTACGTTGTTACTTATTCATGACAGTAAAATGAGGCTGATACAAGTATTCAGTGAATCGTTCGTGATGTTGAAGGCGGTCAGCTTATCTACAAAATTCACCGAGCCAATCTTCACCACTATCTTCCCCATTGACCTTGCACCCTTGTCATGCAGCAAGCTCTTAGCAAACCTGGACTTGTTTCTTGCCAACTCCAAACAGCTCTCTGACTCAACAGCCACTCCCGCTGCCACTTTGAATGTGAAAATCTGCATTAAACTGCAGCAAATGGCGCAAACGAATATTAGCAAACCGGAAGGACTAAGATAATGATGCAGTTTAATGCAAGAGTACAGGCCGAGGATAAGTACGGACCAGGCAGTGAACATCAATGCCGGGACGAAGGTCGCTTGAAACTGATCATTGAAAATTATCTCAAGAATTTTGACCTGGTTATAAAGTTTGAAACCAAGGTTGAGCTTGCAACAGCTGGTCTCGTTTTGCCCCATGATTTCGCTAACGCTCCTAATATACTTTTGCAAACAGGTCAGGGTCACGAAACAAGTACTGAATATGTAGAGCGCTGCTGGTAAAAATAGGCTCATCAGCATGCACACATCAAATGTGATCATAATCAGTCTAGTAATCCAACCAACTACTTGGCAGTCGGCGCCCTCCATTTGGATTATGTATTCCAATAGCGGTGGGAGGCAAGGAATGGAGTGGAGAACAACTCCGGTAAATAGCGCTGGCAAGATGGCTCCAGAGATTCCCATTAACTGGATCAGTTTTGTCAGCAGAGGATAGTTCATAAGAGGCAAAACTGAAAAAAAAAATTTGAATGAATATCGTACAAGTTCACCTTAAACTTATGAATGAACACTTTTCTTACCAGACGCATTCCTCTTTTCAAAAATGAGAAAGAAAGTAAACAGCTCCACAAAGCCATTCACGTTAAAGGTAAAAGTGGACCATATGAGTATAGGGCAAAGATAGCTGATGAGCACGATCACTCCAAAGCTCGTCTCGAACATGTTCAGGTTTTTTAATGTTAAGAGATAATTTATTAGCATGATTACAGCGTAAATTGAGTGCAGAGCAAAATTTACGTTACAAGTAGCCAATGAGCCTTTGGAAGTGGAAACTTCCGGAAAGGGATTTCCCTTTGGCCATTTATACGGAGAAGAACGTGTCTTGTTCGCTAGCCAAAGGTGGCATTTGGTGTAAGGGACACCTGAACTAAGCATTGTAACAGTTTTTAGGGCTTTGAAACAAAGAAACGTTTGAAGCAGAGTTAAGCTTAACCCGACTTAATCGGGCTTGAAGGAAAACGGTTGGAAAATGACTACTTCAGGTTTGAAAGCGCGGATTAGTCTGACGTTATCTTGTACAAAGCCAAAACCCGTCCCTTTTCTTCTTCGTCGATTGGGTTGAATTTGTCTGCATAACGTCGGTAGAGTGTGAATTGTCGTAAACGTTTTAAATGTTTAATCAGACCGTTCACTTGATTTTTGTGCGCATCCCAAGCCGTTTGGACGTTACTCAAAATATGGAACATATTTCGTATAAAAATATAAATAGTTAATTTTCAATTAATTAATAGTAGCATAATGAAATGGCGAATGAAGACCAGGAAATCATTTCACGTAGCCTCAATTTAATGAAATTCTGCAGGCCGCTCTACTGGAATCCTTACATAATAAATGGAAAGCTTATACGCTTAGGCTCCTCAAGTAGTAATATACAGAAGGAAAAATTAGCAAAGGTGGAAACTTAAATAGTTTGATAGTAAAGATATTACGCACTGTCCTTTTACTTTCGACCGATGACTATTCTTCTATTGGAACAATGACGAAAGGATTCCTTGTCGTGCTCTCGGTCATCATCGCCGCGAACCGGCTAGTGACTAGTGAGGGATGTGGACGGACTGTGGTTCCCTCCCTTATCGGAAAGTAAGTAACCGACAGATGAGCAATTAGTATTTACATAATTATACTGCTGATACGATAATTTAACTTTTTAACGAATAGGCAAGAAGCCATGCAAATAGCCTGTTCGGATTATGAAGAGCCACTGTATTCGATTCCTTTCCTTTGTTTTCTCTGCTTTCCCAAAGCACCAACTGACCTTTTCTGCTGCATTCGAAGGAATCCACCAAAATGGTTGGTGTAAACATTTTGCACGGTCCACAAAAATGGTTGGTGTAAACATTTTGCACGGTCCACAAAAATGG
>JAQGAI010000876.1:0-17056 GCA_034696905.1 Lepidocyrtus violaceus
CAGATTCGAAAAGTATATCACATCTACACCTCCACATCAAATCAAATATATTTGCTGCTGCAGCAGCGCATTGTAACAAGTTTTTTCCTTGTAAAGCTAATAAAAACCATTTAAAATGATAAGAAGATGTTGCTGATGATGCGCTTGATATTCATTGGAGCAAATCTTCTTTAGAGAATCAGTGCCTAGCTATAACACTCCTTCAGCCTTTGCAGTCTGTGGTTGGTGGTGACTGACTCCACATTAATTACATTTTTTAAAGGCTGAACTTCTAAGATAAAATTTTTACTCACATTTCAACTCTTTTTTGTACAGTGTATAGAAAAAGTACTTATTTTATACAAACAATGCGCAAAAAAATCTTGAAACCCGAGAAACAGTACTGCTTAGCTCAAGAAAGCCCCATTCGGGATACATAAGCTGTTGGAGCTCAGAAGAAATGAATGAACTTCTCAGAACTAAAGGATACCGGCGGACGCTGGCACACATTAAGGATATATGCGGGTTGAGTAAATGTGAATGGGGGTTTATAGTAATGGATGGGCTTTCAGAAAATGGAGGAAACAATACAACAACAGAGAGAAAGGATAACTAACGGCTCATCATTCTAAAAGAATGTGTGTTGTTGTTTTATTTCAATTCATTCACTCACTCACTTAAATCCTTCTCCCCATCTTTCGAAATAAATCATCATATTCTCATCCCAGAGGGAAAAAACTGACCGACCATCACATAAAATGAATTGCGGGTTAAAAAAATATGAGTTTCTTTTTGAGCGGGGAGTTAAGAGATAAATAGTAAACTACAATAAATATAATTAACATTCACGACTATGTCATATAACTTCCTATTTACCTCTTTATTCTTTAGCGTGCGGTGTGGTTTGAATTATAGGATGAGTGCCTGAGTCATCATCAACGTCGTCGTGTGGCCATTTAATAAATAAGTCGTGGCTCGTAAAATGGGGAATTATCGTGGTGAAGTGTCTTGAATTAAGCACGGGGGGATGAACAGTTGTCATGTTTTAATATCCCCACTAGAAGCACTGCAGAAGAAATGACTTAGGTAGGTATGAGTAAAGTAAGTTAAGTAGATTTTTTTTCTTCTCCCTTCAAAATGCATTATAGAAAGTTCACATAAAAAACTTTTAGTCTTATCTAATCTCCCTCTCTCGAAATAGGCATTCAAAATCGGAGAATATTTTTTTTATTCGCAATCAAATCAAATTGGGAGTAAAACAAGAATAATTAGGGGGATGGGTGATCGAACATGCAAATGGGCTTTGTTTTTTATCAGAGACACATCCTTAGCCCCTGACAATGGCTTTTTAGTAGATGAGAGAGCTAAGCTAACATGCAATAATTATATTTTGCTATCAATGTTAGTTAGCAAAAGTATGCGGACTACTGTCAACATTTTTGCTACTCATCCGATAGGTACTGAAATTTATTCCTTTTGACAAGACAATTACGAGAGGGGTGTGTTGATGTGTGAGGGCTCCATGTGGAGATGAGACAGGAGTGCAACAGGTTGCAAACAAATATCAGAGGAAAGGAGATAATAAAGGGAAAAGTTGTGTAGTATCGAGCTTCTAAGCAAAAAGTCATGTCTGCTCACATATCTCCGTGTAAATCACTGACGGCGGTGGTGGTGGAGGTGGTAGTAGTATGGGTAGTGCCACCACCACACTACCTAGACATGACGTTACGTTACATGGGGTGGTTCATTCCCTCACTTGCGACGGTGATGTGAGATGAATGTGAAAAAAAAAGGTTTTTACGAGCTTTTCACAGAAATAAAAAATTAAAAACAGGGGAAGAATTAACTTTTAAAGTAAATAGCGTTTAGCACAACAATGTGGGTATGAAGGAGTATGAAATATTTTGTAAAGGTCAACCTGCCAACAAACAACAAGTGAGTATAACAGTTCAACTAGTAAAACACTTCCATTACAAGGATTTTTTTCTGTAGTAAGTAGCGAGGAGAATAATGACAGGAATAGAGATTACGTTATCATCATCATATTGTTCTCAATAGGTAGCTGATTTGTTGAATTGACAAGTGGAAATATGGATAATGGATGCGTATCAAAAACGGAAAAAGATTTCCGGCAAAATCATGTCCCTTCTGTTACGACACGACATAAGTAATATCGAGTAGTAAGTAAAGAAGATTTGGAAAATATTTAGAAAATCGCGTAAAAATGTATGACACTTTGTTTGCCATATTGCCCGCCATATGTATGCAGAAAGAGATAAGCTGGAATAGAGTTATGAAAATGCGGATCTTGCATAAGAAGTTTTTTGTTGCATTTATTTCAATGTTAACGATTATGATGATGATTTTTTCGTGATGGTTTCACAAATCAATGACCGCTCGCTCATTATTGGTATGCATAACTGGAAGTTTGTTATGAATGGAGTGAGCAAGAGCAAAGTGGCAAATGTCAAAAAATAAGAGCTAAAAGCGATAATAGTTGCAACAAGTCTTATCCTGCATGGCTTTTATCAACTTGAGTGAGTCAACAACTTTATTTACTTTTCTGATAAGGATTTTTTTAGACAAGGGAATTTGCTGACGGAGACTACTTTCTTCCCCGCCATAATCCCAATCAGTTTAGGTACAACATTGTAGGCAATGTAAAATGTCATGACATATGACGACATGGCCAATGCAAATGCACTTTGGTTATACAATAAAACAGAAGCGGGAAGCGTTTGTTCAGTTATTTAAAACTGATTGGAGAAATCAGCTAACTAAGAGGAATTTTCTTGGAATACCTAACCGAGAAATAAAAATTGTCAGAATTATACATCAAGAGCCACCTCCACCACAAAACACAGCATAACAATAAAAAAGTAACAAACAAGTTATTATCCAGACGAGATCCGGATTTAGTTTCCATTTTTTTTAAAGGCAACAACGTAGCAATAAGTAAGCCACAGACATAATAAGTATCATTAAAATTTATGAGCTATAAATATTATTTTGTTGCTTACATGAAAGCCAGTCAAGGCAAGAAGACTCCAAACTTTATTTTAAAAAAATGCAATAATAATGGGAACCCAAATGGGTAACTAAAAGAACCTAACCATGTCGAATTGGATTGGATTGGAGGAGCTGTTCCCTAAAAAATTCCCATTTAAAAAAATCTAATTTATTTAAAGGAACAATGACATATAAAATGCATGGGAAAGCATGTAAAGTACACGCCTTGGTTGGATTTCTTTTTCAAATCAAAATACACTTTTTTTGATTATCTCGACAAGGAGCCCACTAATGTTCTTAAAGTTGATTTGGAAATCCTGACCAGATTTGGGAATCCAAATCGGATTTTCATTTTGAAAAACGCTTTGAAAAAGATGACTGCATGCACATTCAAGTACCTATTTATCTTTTGATGATGTCATACTAATTTCCTCCGTTGATGCTCATGCTCAGCTATATGCTGCAGTTTTTTATAAGGATCAAAAACTTTTTTAATCTATCTAGGGCTCTTGACTAAATTTGGTCTTGTCTTGTGTGCTACTATGTTAATTTGTTTGGATTGCGCTATAACCCCCACCAGCATGGTTCCTTCACAAGCCAAAAAGTTACACATTTTTCTCCTTTCGAAAACTCACAAAGTGTCTTGCTTGCGTGAAGGGAAGGAATACATCTTATTTTTCTTTCTACCTCGCTCTCGCTCCAATGCAATGTATAATGCAATGCAATGCAACGGAACGAGAGCAGACAGATATAGACATATTTTTTTATCATTCTGTTCTGGGGGAGTATGTGCCGTATTTGGAACATAAAATAAGTAGCTTTCTGTCTGATTAGATGTTTCATGTTTGTTTCAAAAAAGGAAGACGACTAAAGTAAATCTCGTTTTCAAAATATACAGTGGGATCTTCAAAGTAGCGGCTGTGGTGGGTTTTTAAACAAAAAAAACGTAATACTATTTACTTTTCTAAAGGTTAAGTGAAATAGCTTGGCATAAACATAAACTATATTTTTTTCTTCCTTTTCCTCCTTTTCTTTCTTTCTTGCATTTTCCCCTCGTTCACACCACGGAAAAAAATGTGAGTTAGTTGTAGGTATATTCCCCCGCACGTTTCTACCATTTCTATTTTCACAGTTAGACGTAAACTTGTTAAGAAGTTCTTAGAATCAGAAGAACTGATGTAACGTTACATATTATTGTGTAGTTATGTGAAGTAAGTGGAGGAAAATCCGAGCTGGGAGAAAACGAAGGAATAAGCCAGCATGTAACACATCATAAATCACAATTATACTTGACTATAGAGGATCCAAACCACAAGTCTGGCAAAACTAATTGAATTTTTCTCACATCGTATTTTAGAAAAGGGTTTCCCATAAAGCCCATGAGTTAGTGGAGGGATTATGATTGGAAATGACACTAACAATTCATATTACCCATGAAGTCGAGGTATATAAGCATTAAGCATGAACGTGGGCAATTAACAAAACTAACGATAAGAATACAATTAATTACTTTAACCTTTACTTTACGAGGTGGAGAAAGATCAGTAATGACATGGCAGACTAATGAGTGATTAATGAATCTTTTATTTCCACGTTAAAAGTCAAAGTTAAATGTGAATTGAGTTGGGCGAAGGATCCAAAAAGTACTTTCCTTTTCTAGAATCTTCCTAATCCTCTATCTTGATTTAAGTAAATAGTGAATTTAATATTAACTTTTTCATATTTTATAGTTTTCTTTAGAAAATCCTTTCTTTTTTCTCTCGAAGAGAGGAGAACAAACTTGGAAGCTTAGCTGTCTGTCTGCCTGTATGAGGAGGGTAGTAGTATTCATGAAGCATAACTAACGACCCTGTTGGATTTTCATATTTTTGTGGCTGAAAAGTCAACGACGTGTGTGTATTGTATTCGTATTCATAATTTGTACATGAGTACTACATACACAAATGTGTAGTAACAGACCAGGGAAAACAACGTAAATATGTACTACTACTTGCTTGATAAAATTATGGGCTTGGTTATTAGCACCTTGAATAAGAACTGTATTTTGCCGGTGGTTACGTTAATCACGCTGCTGCTGCTATGATAAAAGAGTAACAAAGTCATATTCAGACTTGAAATGTTCTCTTTATCAACTTGAGCTATAAAGTCTAACGCAAAATATTGTTCATCCCTTCAAGAAAGAAGTTTTCTTCCAAGCCATGATGATACATGATCTATGTATGTAACTTTGATTATTTTCTTGCACCTGAGCTTTTGCCACTTGTCTTACGCCACCAGCACCAGGGCTGCTCCTGCTTTGCTTTCTACGTCATTTTTGTTTCTCTATAAAAAAGTATATCAATGCCATTGAAGGATGATACTGCATGTGATGTGATATGATATGGGATTGTCTGTCGACAACTTCAATGCTGTAATTCCTGTCAGGGAAAAAATGATTTTTCACTAGAACTTCCCACGGTATTATTGTCCCTGCTGCATGCATGCATATCATCATAATCGCAGCCTCTTCCCTCAATATAAAAAATATAATTGACGGGGACTCTATAATAAATAAAAAAGTAGCAGTTGCTCTGTCTGCTGTGGTATTATATTTATTAATGGAGCAGCCAGGTAAACAAGATTTGTTGCAATGCAATAATAGTCTCGGGAAAAAGAAGCCGGGATGGATTATAATGATGATGATGGTGATGAAGAATATTCTATTCTCAAGTTCGATAGTCTATGCAATTATTTTTTTTATAACTAGCCATGCATGATCCAAAGAAGTTAAATTTTAGAACAGGCTAAATAGATTGGATGCATTTCTTGAAGAAGAAAAGGAAAAAGTTTTTTTTGTTGTTGAAAGGATGATGCATCTGAAATTTGTCATGCATTTTTTTGCATCCAACCAACCTAGTACAAGTTCATTGTTCAGGTAAGTCATGGTAGAAGCTTTCTAACTAATCCCATGTTGCATCTTCTGATCTGCTGTGCTGTTCACATGACGCATGTGATAAAATGACAGACAAGAAAGAAAACTAATGATGATGAACCAACCAAACCGAACAACAACAAGTTGGGAAAGGGTATTCACTGTTCCCTCCGATAAGTATATGCTGCATAGGTAAGTTAAGGTAAGTAGCACATAAAATCATAAGACACGATTCAGCCAGCTCAGAAGAAGAAAAAAAGGATGATGATGATGATTTTTTCTGTCTATGAATATTTCTCGGTTGGTTGGGAGCCGGGATGATAATAGTTGGCAATAAAAAAACAGCAGCAGCAAAAACTCTTCTTCTTGGAGACAGTATAAATAACCTTACTTACTTAAGAGGTAGTAGTTAGGATTCTATTTCTGAAGAAAGAAAAATGATTATTGAATTTGAAAAAATGTCATTTACCTTAGCTCCGATTTGGTTACCGCACTGTCCGGCTTGAACGTGGACGATCTCTCTCATCTTGATTGATTGATTGTTTTAGAACAGAAACTTCAGGCGAAAAAAAATTATTCGCGATTCTTCCTTTGTCACAGGAGAGAACTAACTTTAGAATGAGCAAAAAAATGTGGATATTTCAAATATAAACGGGGACCAAGAGCTCGAGAGCAAATAGATGTGGCGAGGTTCACACACCAAGAACAAGTGTCAGCGGAGCTTAACGAACAACGAAAGGAAAGTAAAGTATAAAAAGTAAGTGGGGAGACCGCTGCGCTTCTGCTGCTCCAAACTAAATACGATACAGCAACAATATATGTAATGTATGTATATGAATTGAGGGAATGTGAATGCAATGAACGGGTTGTCGAACGAAAATGAAACAAGCCAAACTAAATACAGAGATACATAGATCAGTCAGAGTACCAGAGACTAACTATAAGTGGAAAAGTTTCATTATATCTGACTCATTGTCAGTCCGACCAACTCCTCCACTTACTTACTTTACGCTGTTTCGCTGCTGTAAAGTTAAGTGCTATGGATTATGTTATATATATGGTATGAGTGCCAGAAGATTCCTCCAAAGAGCCATCCCCATTCATTAGGCTAAACTTACTTAACGCTCCTTTTTATGCATAGGAAGAAGAAATAGGTAGGGAATGGGGAATAGGGAATGCAAATAGCCAGAGTAGAGCTAGAGCCATGCATAACAGACATCATCTTTAAGACGCTTCTTGGCGAAGGAAGAAGAAGTTTCAGCGAAGAAGGATCTTCATCATCACATCATCCAGCAAGAAGAAAAAAGGTATGAAAATGAATATAACTTAACGAATAAAAAGTGTTTTGTTTTTCATTCCTCCTCACATATAGCCGTATATGGGAAGGAAGAACTCTGTTGGCTTCTCCCTAGCCATATGCCAACAACAGTTTTTTTTTTTAGCCGAACATCATCATCAGCCTACACAATTGAATGAATACCTTCTAATCTAATGCCGGTCTCTGTGAGTATAAATGGCTATAAAGTTTTTTAAACAGCTTAGCTTATGGGCTACTTTTATAAAGCTGATTTCGTGGCTGAATAAAATATGAATTCAGCATATCATATCATACCAACATGCAATATGCTCATTCGATGAGTAAAAAAAAACTCCAAAATGCTTTTAACTGTCTATTGGGCATGCAGAGAGATATGCCTGTCTTTTCTGTGAAAGGTAAGTATAATAGTAAGGGGGGGAAGAAGGCATTAAAAAGTATTCAATTCAATCCAAAGTTAAGTTTTAGTTTAAGCCGTGTTGTTATTTTATGATCGCCTAAAAAAAGTAGAGAGAGAAGTCCTGCTAAAAAGGCACGCACCAAAATAGGAATGCGGCGATGTATGGCTTGGTGCAGATTTTTTTTTCTACCATTCATGACATGACATAGACTAGCTCTCATGATATGATATGGATATGCATGCGATGGTCTTCTTCTTGCAATTTATGCTGTATCGTATATTATGGATTTGTAATGTATAATATGAAATGAAACATATTATTCCATTTCCAAAAGCCAGTGACAAAGTATATTGCCAAGCCAAAAGTAGGCACAGTCATTTACATTGCCAGGCAGTCATGTTGTTGGAAATAATTGGATTGGAGTGAGTGGATTCAATAGATTTGCTGGTTGGACCCCAAATGCTAACCGCAATGAACAGAAGGAATTTACCTGCCCATGGAGGTATGATATGATATGAATGTGTCCAATAAACGAAGGAAAATGGTTAGGGGAAAGTTGGGATTTTTGGATTAGAAATATGTTGGAAGTATGCAATATGCATGTATGCAGACAGTCAATCATATCCTATCATATATTCTATGAAATACATAAAAGCAAGCGTCCACACACAGGCCGCACCGACTGCACTACCTACACATTCCGAGAATGCCTCCCATCAATGACCTGTCGAACACAAACCACCTATTCTAAATGTCAAAAAAATATTCTTTTGAAATTGTAAAAATAAATGAGCTAACTAAGTAATCCAAGCCATATCATATCATAATCGTACATAAAAAGTAAATCCCAAAATAATATTCGCTTGGATTTACCTTCAGAGTCCAAAACATCCACTAATTCGATTCAAATGAAAAATATCTTCCTTGCTCTAATTCTCATCTCAATACTTTTAATTCCTCGGATTTTAACTTTAATTTTCAAAAATCATATTATCTGTAATTCAATTTATATTTAACCTTTACGCTTCAATAGGGAGGAGATGCACTCGTGTAACAACAGCGAATAAAATACCTATCGTACCGTAGATTGGATGCACAATGCACATTCTTTGCAATTTTACAGTGCAATTTTCTTGGCTTAGCTGAATTATTGCATCTGATGAGGATGAACCCGATGCAGAGTACATTTTTGATGTATGCATGAGCTTATTAAACCATCTACCTACCTACTTACTACCTGTGTGCATTCTGCAATAATCTCATCTTTTTTCGTTTCGTGTATGTAATTGGGAAATAAATTGCACTCATCGTCAGTCATAGATATAGACATAGTTGCTCTCGATCTCTCTCCCATCTTATGTTAGTCATTTTTATTCCTATCATTATCAAGCCATTGTTGTTAACTGTTTTGGGAGAGCGGAGCAGCGATAGTAGGGAGGCGAGGAGGGGGTTTGCTAACCGGCTTCGCTATTGCTATTAGTCAGCAAATTTTTGCATGCATTTCATACATCCGCTGCGTGGGTATCTACTCGTAAGTACGTACATATATTTGGCAAACAAAACAAAGCTATATATTAGTGGAGTTACTGATACTGGCTTAGGAGTAATCTGATCACGTCACCGTATCATATTGCCAGGTAGATGCTTTTGCACTTTGGGCAACACTAATGCAAGACACTTTGAATGGTAGACAGAACAGAGAAGTACAAGGGTAATATATATGAGATGATGATGAAGATGATGACGATGGAACATGAAAGTAGTCTCTGTATAATTTAAGTACTTGAATTTATCACAACCCATAAAATAGTGCAGTCAGCCAAGGTCCACTCCAATCATGGTAACGTTTATTAGTCACTTTTTTACTACAACACAAACAAGCGTCGAGAGTCGAAAGAGAAGAAAAAAAACTAAATATTCAAAGGAACAACTCATTTTAACTATACTTATGCATGTAACATGTCTAGATTGATATATTTATGTTTATATGCATTGTATGACTGAATGTTTTTTTATATAAAATAAAACTGAACAATTGAAAAAAAAATCTGCTTTAAAAAAAGTTTCTACATCCGCTGCTGCGCGCTATAATTAATATCCAGAGATGTAATTGCTACGCTGCACTGTAATTACATGTCTACAGGGATTTTGACTTTTCTGCATGGATTTTCACATGAGAGCTAGTCGGGAGGGAACTAAATCCTGATTTTGGGTGGGTGAACCAGAAATCATATGCCCACCCACGCACAACACAACCAACAATGATGGGGTAAAGTAGGAAGGAATCTGATTATTACAGATAAAACTGTTTTGAAGATAATTAATAATTTACAAACGATTATTAGAGTTTAGGATTGAATCTTTAGGCAAGCGTTACAATTATCTTGCTACAGATACATAAGTACATTTACCTTAGATTTAAGATTCAGCCTGCAAAGAATACTATATTTAGGACGATGCCTAAGAGAAAAATGGTAACCGAAGAGGAATCCCGTGAGTTTCCACCACCATTGCATTCGTCTTTCCGGCAGAAGCAGTACTTCCTTCCTTTTTCTTCCATGCACTCCTCCCCTTCGGAAAAGTCTCTGGTGCAGCCCCGCTGGAACGTTTTTCCATCCACGACTATCTTGTAGCAGGCGAATTTAAAGGTATCCGTATCCGGGTGACATTCTTCCACCTGCCCTGGCCTTCCTGTACAGTTTCCTTCACATTTGTAGCATCTCCGAACTAAATTCCAAAATGATATATTTAAAATATAATTTTTTTTTGTAAAATATTTTTTGATATTTGTAAAACATACCAACTTCCGGTTCCGTTGTTGAAGTCGACGATGTCTCCCCAACAGCATGCGATCTCGAAGAGCTTATGATGGATAGCAGCATCAATAGCAGCAGCATTCCACTTGGGATACGAAATGCGAATGCTTTCTCCAGCAAAACAGTCATCTTGGGAAAAAATAGTATAGTTAGTAAAAGAGGATTGAATTATCTTGCTTGATTAGCTAAATCAAGATGTTTTACATTTTGAGAGATAGATAGTCCTAAGTACATCTGCAACTAACAAAAGTCCCGCAACATCGGCACTATGACCGCCACCACGACTTTCACTCAACTCACTGAACTAACCATACTTTCCATTTGGGTCAGTAAGTTCTTGTACTATATAACAAGTCTTAAATGAAATTATGAACAAAGGAGAAAGTTGTGTCGAACTGTGCCCAATATTTTCTGATCCTCCCAGATCGGCCAAAAAATGCCATTTGGGTCAATACGCATACGTAATTTTTACTGGGACAATCTTATCCAAAATTCTATTACGCTTCCATTCGATTCACCGGTGGATGCTTAACTAAAATAATCATAATGTAACCCTCATTGTCAACCCCAAGAAAGCAATTCATAATTTAAACAAAGACTAAAATTTTCATCAACTGCCTCGTTTGTTACTGGACACGTACGTAGAAGTTGCATAGATCGCATTTGCATAAATGTTGACATGTTTCTCTGGAGGAACGGTAAGTCAGTTAGCAGCAGCAATTACCCATATTTTATTCACAGACCTTCAGTACTCTGTAAACCTGAAACACACCTGCAGTGCAGTGCAAACACGTGTGCCTTTTTATGTTCGTAATACAAGGCTTCGTTCGGTAACAAGGTAATGAGCAGAGGCCAAACGGGTCATTCAGAATTAAATAGATCAGTTAGAACTTGAAATTGAAGTTAATGAAGGATTGCGTGAGCAATATCACGTAAAACGGTTTGTCATGTAAATCATAAGTAAATCGATTCACTTTTGTCTCCAACCGAACATAAATCAAAAGTGTCGAGTGAAAAAGAGGAAGAATTGTCTGTCAGAGTGTCTCTCTCATTCATGGACACAAGAAAGAAAGAGGTTGCGGCAATGGTGTGTATGAACTGGGGCATAATGATTCTAAATTATCTTCTGCCTTTCTTTCGAGCTTTTTATATTTCTACAAGATAACACCGCCCACCCACCATTTTTCATTTTGCACTCACCCTCATCAATGGCTTATCTCCTTGCTTAATTTTTTTAAGTTGACAAAGGTCAATACGGTCAACGCATCATGCATCCATAACATAACAGATGTCATTGCCTCGGTGCGCTGGTGGTGTGCCGATTTGGATTGGCGCTTAGCGCGATTGCGAATAAATGTCAGGACTGATAATAACTTCAATAATTATTACCCGCATTAGTTATCCTTCGACAATTCCACTTGACGTCAACCGAACCCCGAGAGACAACGACATTTGTTTAAGACTGTCCATTGTCCATGTTCAAAAATCCTGTGTGCAATTTTGGCAAAAAGACACTTATTATTTCATGCCTATATTTTTTGATAATATGCTAATGAACGGATAATGTCTGCGTGGGCTTGGGAGAAGCGGCTAGCTCGTCGAATAAATAAGCTCAAAATCTGAGAGTCTCTGAAAATTTCCTCTCCATTCTGAGAAGGAAACAACTGGTTTGTCTTTCTGCAAACAGGTATAACGTAAGTTATTCTCATTTTTTAAATTCTCCAAAAAGTGATAGCTCACATCACGTCCCCAAAAGCTGGCTTTCTAGACGATATTGTATTAAATCTTCCCTCTACCTTTCACCTCTTTTTTTTAAGAAGAATCAACAATCACATTAAGTTAGTTAAAGATATTTTTCTGGATTTCTAGATATTTCCATAAAACTCATGTCACATAGAGTTTTAGAAACGCCTACGCTCATTTGAGTCTTAATATATTTGGATTTTGTTAAATCATTTGGAAAAATGGAAGTGAAACAGGCATTGTTACTTCTTGGAAGTTTACCTACCCTGATCGTGATATCATTACGTAAAAACATGATATCGTACCGGTTGATACCAGACGAGCCTTTAAAAGTACTTGACAGCTAATTGCTAATTGCTTGCAATAATATGAATAGCAAACCTTGTGGGAATTACGACATGACTGGTGAAAAGAACCTTTAATATGTATAAGATATGGATTCCCATTAAGAGGTATACTTTAAGTAAAACTAGAGAATGAAACTAGATTCTATTTAAAAAAAAAGCCTTTACATACCGTACCTGGCCAATCTCTTACATTTGATCAACGCATGTGGAAGCTTATTTAGCGTATTTAGAATTGGAAGATTGATTTAAAAAATAAGCTGAATTAAATATATACTTGGTATATGCATGATCAAAGTTTTTTAAAAGTAATCATGAAATGATCCAGGTGTTTCAGGTTCAGGTTTAGTGGCAAGAAGGCATCAACACAACACGATTCCCTTCTCCATGAAACAACGGAATTTCCAAGTTGCTTCCTGTAATCACTGCCCTTTCCGAAACCGCAAATCCTACGAAAACGCAGATATGCCGAAAAAATTCGAAAAAGTTATTGAAACAGAAATAAAATAGTAGGGGAAATATATATTTTTCCATGACTCACTTCATTTCAGAAAAAAAATATTTAAAAAAAATCGTTTTCTTTCAAGCCCTTATGCACGAGATTTTTTACAATAAAAATCATGCCTAATGCTTTCGGATCGGATCGGACAAACGATGCTAACAAACGACATCGGATCGGATAAAAAATTTACTTAACTCAATTCACAATTTGCAACAAAATTTAACGATACAAAACTCAGCGCTGCTTGTATACCAACACTAATCGTGATTTCACAGCTAGCTAACTTAACATACCATACCAGCAACAATTACATAATTGAAACTACTTATAATCTAAAATAAAAACTACGGAATCAGGCCCCCCCTCCAAACCCTCCGGCATGCACCTGTAAAGTATAACGATAACGATTATTGCATGACAAATCCTATGCCTGACAATATATAGATCAATCGAAGTTAAAATTCACGCGACACGACCTACCTTTCCAAACGAAAAACTGGGAAGTGCAACGTAATGAAGAATCAAATTTTGTGCATAGACCAAAAATGAATTAATTGATGTAATTTTATGTCTATGGTTTTATGCCTAACGTGTCCTAAAGTAATCATCTAACATCTAAGGACTTATGGTCCTTTCCTCCACTAATTTATTCCAGTTCTCCAAACTTTTAATGATTTTGAATTAGCCGTGTTGACATTAGCGAATCTTTAACTTATTAGTTTCCTACATGATGGTTGGAATTACGAATGATTGCGGCCATAAAATGGTCTACTAACTTTTCAGTCATAAAATGATGTGTATTGTATGAATGAGCCTTGTCTGATATTACGACATCTAATAAGGACATAACAAACAAGAACTACCCTAATCTTAATGAAATGAATTAATTAAAATCCTCCTCCGTCTTCCACCACACAGTGTGAGTTAAATAAATGAAGATGTGAAAACAAGAATTTCTTAAGCTAAGTCCTTTGTTAGGACTAACGGCACAGTATTTAATGAAAAGCTTAGTAAATGTAATACAGAAACAGGTGCAGTGGTTAATAATAAAAAAAATATTTTAGCAGTACAATAACTTTTAATATGCTTCTTGAATTATTAAGGTTTTTCTCCAACCAGTCACACCGCCTGCAACCTGCAAATCAGAAAGAGAAAATAATAGATTTATTAGAAATTATTTTACCAAATCAAACAACTTTTTGCTAATAAAAATGAGATTATTGCTGTTATAAAAATTAAAATTTCTCACCTAATAAGCATTATGTAGTAGTCATTTAACATTATTATTTAGTTTTCGTCGACATCAGCTTCGGCCTCCTCATCGAAGTCGCCTTCCTCATCAGCGGTGGCTTCCTGGTATTGTTGGTATTCAGAGACCAAATCGTTCATGTTGGATTCGGCTTCGGTGAACTCCATCTCGTCCATGCCCTCCCCGGTGTACCAATGCAAGAAAGCCTTACGACGGAACATAGCAGTGAACTGTTCGGAGATGCGCTTGAAGAGCTCTTGGATGGCTGTGCTGTTTCCGATGAAGGTGGCGGACATTTTGAGACCCCTGGGGGGGATGTCGCAGACGGCCGTCTTGACGTTGTTTGGAATCCATTCGACGAAGTAGCTGGAGTTCTTGTTTTGGATGTTGAGCATCTGCTCGTCAACCTCCTTCATGGACATGCGGCCTCTGAAGATGGCGGCAACGGTCAAGTATCTTCCGTGTCTGGGATCGCAGGCAGCCATCATGTTCTTGGCATCGAACATCTGCTGGGTGAGTTCTGGAACGGAGAGGGCTCTGTACTGCTGGCTTCCTCTGGAGGTGAGTGGAGCAAAGCCAGGCATGAAGAAGTGGAGACGTGGGAATGGGACCATGTTGACAGCCAATTTCCTCAGGTCAGCGTTCAGCTGGCCGGGGAATCGGAGGCAAGTCGTCACACCGGACATGGTGAGGGAGACCAAATGGTTCAAGTCACCGTAGGTGGGGTTGGCGAGCTTGAGGGTACGGAAGCAGATATCATATAAGGCTTCATTGTCAATACAATAGGTCTCATCGGTATTCTCTACGAGTTGGTGAACAGACAGGGTGGCATTGTATGGCTCCACAACGGTGTCGGACACTTTGGGGGAGGGCATGACGGAGTATGTGTTCATGATTCTGTCGGGGTACTCCTCACGGATCTTGGAGATGAGGAGGGTTCCCATCCCGGAGCCGGTACCGCCTCCCAAGGAATGAGTCAGTTGGAATCCTTGAAGACAGTCACATCCCTCAGCTTCCTTGCGGACGACGTCCAGGACAGTGTCCACCAACTCGGCACCTTCGGTGTAGTGGCCCTTGGCCCAGTTGTTTCCGGCGCCGCTCTGTCCGAAAACGAAGTTATCGGGACGGAAGAGCTTCCCGTAAACGCCGGAGCGGACGGAGTCCATGGTCCCGGGCTCCAGATCCAGGAGGATCGCCCTGGGCACGTATTTGCCTTCTGTGAAATATAATATAAACTCTCATTAGACTAATCACGAACAATTAAGAAGTTCATTGATTTGTACAGTCATGAAAACATGGCCACATGCGTGAGTCCATTCATCACTCATATACTCATTTACAATGCTACAGAGACAAATATGCTTCTTCCTCAAATGGGATTCGAAAATGTTTTGGCTTCAGCATGAACTCATCATTACTTTCGAAAAATATATTTTTTCTTTCAGTCTTTCTCAAGCACATTTTTTTTTCTTTTATTTATTTTTTATATTTTTTGTGTGTGGTAAAATGAATGATGGGCGGAAGGTGTAAATACGCCTCTTCCTTCTCAGCTCTTCGGCGGACCACATGCGAATAATACTCAACTCCAACCGTCCACCTCACCTCGTGAAAACAATAGGTATAGGTAAACGATTGGTTTTCCAGGTCATATTGTACAATTGCTTGGTTTGAAAGCATATCCATCAAAAGTGCAGTTGAAAAAGATGTTGATGGTCATGCATGGCTTTGAAAACAGTTTTCTGCCTACTATCAGCTACATTCACGTAGGAAAAAAATGCGTTCCTTCGTCGCATGTTCTGATTTCATTATGACCAGTGATTTTATTTCGACCAAGCCAAGCCAAGCTAAAGACTGATCTTGTGACCCCAAACAATACATTGTATACCTTTTACTTTATGATGAAGAACCACCTACGCAACCGGGGTTCCTTATATGGTCAGGATTTTTTATACCGCGTGTTTTTGCTTTTTGTCTTTTTCTTAAAAAATGAGTGACAATCGGTCATAGTCATAAATAATTGGCCGTATGTATGGCAGGAAGTAGGCCAGTTTGTTCGGCATAATATGCTACATTTATCATCTGCAGCTTTTTATGCCTTAATTGCAATTATGATGACAGCCTAAATACAATTTTGTTCAACTTTATAGAGTCTATTGACTGATTGGCGATGCTGCGCAATCTAGAAAAGGGAAGAAGAGATTTCTTTTTTTTAAATGAATGAAAATCAATCCATTTCCATGTGCCTAATTTCTCTTTGTCAAATGAAAGCTTTTTCGATTTTTTAAAATAAAATATTGCATCCATTCCATTCCATTGTTACACATGTCAAGTTGTAGAGGCTTGCTTGCTTGCTTGCATCGAGCAAGTCATATTTGTTTGGACAAATTCAACAATCGTGATGGTGCAATGTAATATGCCATCATCACCACATCATCATTAGTGAGATACTACTTATACCGAAGGTCTGCATTTAAGTGGTTTGTTGTAAAACAAACCGCTAAACTCACCATTAAAAGTATGATATGATAATATAATCTCCTCTGCCATTAGTTCTGTTTACAATGACTACGCCTACGCAATTTCATGGAAAGGAAAGGAGTATGTTTGTCGTAAACAAAAAATACAAAAATGACACATTTTTTCAGAAGTATACACACTACCCATTACCGTGATCGGTTATTGAGCATAAAGGTTACTGTGCATATATACCAATGTGCATACGCTTTTCGGCATACTGGCTAATGTGCATACACAGAAAATGTGCATACCCAGATAATGTGCATACGC
>JAQGAI010000877.1:0-17053 GCA_034696905.1 Lepidocyrtus violaceus
AAAATCAATTATTGACAAAGCCTATGCAGAATACAATTATTCAATGACTAACGGTCCTGTTTGATTCATTCCATTTTTGTAGCACATCCACTTCTTTCAAACTGAACGATCGACTTGGTTTATCTATCACTTCAGTTGCCCTTGATGAGCGAGCAGCATGCTTTGTAAAGTAAATGATGTGGCTCAACAAGTAACCCTTCTGTTTTCTGTCAACAACGGCAACTGTCGTTGTTTGTAATTGTCGCTATTTTTGTTGTCTTCGCAGTAAGCCATTATCACTTCCCCACAAAATGAGGGACCACCCTTGCACCTTTGCACTGTCACTCCCTATGATTTTCCCAATCATATAGCTTAGGTGCTATGGATTTTGTACTTCCTAGGACGAATCCATATAAAAATGCAATGAATTCACTTGAAGGCTATATTTTACGAGGCAGAGATACTCATCTAATTTTTTTCTACATCAGTTCAGAAGATGAGAAGAAATTATGCGTTTCACTTGACAAAATTATCAGGAAAAAATGGCCATTTAAGGTTGAAGTTTGAGATGGAACTAAGGATGAGAGTCATTTGGCTTACGTTTACGATGAGTTTACTACAAAACTCTACCAAGGAAAAAGTAGACAGTCTGCACATTTATTTCAAACTGGTTCTGTTTAATGAGTCATGTTGATTATGATTGATTAAGTATGGGTATATCAGCAAAGGAAAACGAAAGGTTCCCACGATCTTGTCTATTGGACTCACTCTTAGCAAATCCACGATAAAAGTCTGCACAGGTTATAAAGTTTTTATGACAGAAAACAGACATACTGCCTCGTAATACTTAAAAACCAAAACACTAACACAAGGAAATCCCCTCAAGGTCATACATTAACTCACTCAAAACTTACTCAAATATAAGTATCCTCATGTAATAAATTAACTTTTATTTAAGAATAATTTAAACTCATTTAACAGTGACAACGGAAGAACTCCAGATCCTTCGTTCATGCAGAGATATAGAATGACATTGGTTGATACGACTTGCTGATGCGATCTCTGCTCACGAGATCTGCGTATTACGATTAACTTATGTTGATAAAAATGATTAATTTTATGAATGAAGTAAGATGTAAATGGGCAGAACTCCTTGGAGTTAAAAAATTAAGTCACACCCATGTTCCTTCTCATATATTTAGAAGCATTGACATTCTCTCATGTAAAAGCCTTAAAGAAAGGTACCGCTGCCGTGGCGGTGATTTACCTACCGGTGCATTTCAAATTCATGAAGAAAAGACACGGCTCGCCTCTCATTTCCTGTCTTAATTTTCTCTGTACCTTTTACGCTTCAAATTTTGAAAGTTAAAACAATATCGTTGGTTGTATTACATTATTTGAAGCAGAGCAATCAAAAAGCTTCTCAAGCAAAAAACAGTCACAAAGTTACGATTCATATTACGAACATTCACAATTTGATTTACATAAGCGTCCACGTCCAGAGGAAGTCCTTGTTTCATGCTTTGATGCTAATTCTAATTCGTCATTTCATTTCTCAACAAAAAAAAACATTTTCATGTGACATTTAGCATTGTATCAGATATGAACCTTTGAAGTAGATTTTCAACATGCAATCCAGAACATTATCACAAAGTACAACACAGGTGTATACTCAACTTCATCCCACCCAGCTCATCTCCAATTGCGTCACATCACATCAGAGCTTTTTGTCTTCACTTCTGTGACAACACCAATTACACCTTGATCACAAAATGTAATGTTTTAAAGAACGATTTTATTTGCTACCACACTTGCTATAAAGCTGCGCAGAAGTTTTAACCCCTTCTGTAATAGTAAAGGCACTGATGGGGATGATGACGGGACAATGACAATGAGGACGGGAAATGAGTTGCAATCTGATAGTGAGGATGATGATACCTTAGTTTAGTTCGGTGATCGCCCTTCTTCATTCCTCAATTCAGAGAAGAGTATTCAGTCAGTTTTTCAGGGAAGTTCTCCGACTAACATGAACCATCCCAAAACCACAATTGCCAACATGATCCTTACATTGCTGTCGTTGTATTAACTTTTATATACGAGATTGAAAACAGTGAGCAGTTTCTCACACAATCGCAGGAAATGTTATACGGATTGCGGATTTCAATTGGCAAAAAAATATCCTATTTTTACACACAGACTTTCAAATCAACATATTCATAAGTTTTGTAAGTAGTTTATTATTGTTATTGGTCTGGTTAAGTAGTCTGCTGGTAGCAGCGGTGTTGGCTTTTTAGTATAATTTATTCTATTGGGTAAATTCCGATTGCACCATATGAGACGAGACGAAACCCCAACAACCTCCTGACTTGCACTATAATGCAATTTTTTTCGGATATTTTTTGGCATTTGCAGTGCTTCGCATGAACTCACCTCACCACTACAACCACCGGTTTGGTTTAGTATGTTTAGTCTAAATAGCAAATAATCATCAACATCATTACACATAATCCCCCTTTGATATGAATCTCTTTCCTCTGGGGATCCAGGTAAAAGGAGTACGCAATACATACCATTAATATGGTATGATTTTATATTGACATGGGCGCATGCATTATTGTAGGAGCTGTGCATGATGTTATAGAGAAAATGATATAATGAAGGAGCATGCTGCGCAACAATGTTCTTCTTTTTTAGGGATAACTTTTTATTTGGATAGGGCTGAAAATTTTGAAATGTGGGATATTTTGGCTTTTGATTGTTGCGGGATAAGCAAGTATGTATGTACGTAACGTGTACAGTATACATACCTGCTTCATATTGTTGTCGATGAGTTGAGGATTTTTTATTCACTTCTGTACGGATACGGAATATGGTAAAAAAGGAAGGCTGATGATGATGTTGATGATCCATCAGACCGAGAAGCCATTGCATTGTTCCTCCATCTCATCACTTCCCCCACCAGGCCCACACAAACAAAGCGTAATGAAGAGAAAACAGGGGCTTGTTACATGAAGGAATGTATCTATGCGTATTCAATAATATACAGAACAGCGTCCTCACACAGGTAGCCAACAGGTAGTTCTTTTATTGTTAAGGTTGAGCCTGGTAATAAGCCGTAAGCCCGTAATTGCGTGTGGTTCTCATAATATATTTATTCATTTACTTGGATCTCTCTGTAGGTATTGTATTTATATATTAGTATCTGTGGCGGAGTTGGTCGGTCGGCCTATTTTAGTTCCACCTGATGAGCGAGTGAATTAAAATTTTTCCGATGATGAGCTATAAACATCCGATCAAATATCATACCAAGAATTCAACTGGGTTGCAGTTGCAACGTTGTAACAATGTACTTATTTGGCTTTGGTAGGTAACATTGTTTGAAACTATTAGAAAAAACTTGTATCCTATATTTTTTTGCATTAAAATGCAAACCGTAAGAACAGCTCATTCTCACGATGCGAACATGTTCATATAACACTCGCTTGAGGAGAGTACCCTCCTGTCGACAAGAAGAAGGCATTAATAATTTTTTCTCAAGTGCAACCAAAAAGGGAGTCCTTACCATCATCTCATCATAAGATAAATTATAAAATCAAAAGGTATGATCCTGCCGACAGAAGATTTCAATCTCTTCTCGTGGGTTTTGATATTTTCTGGACGATTACGGGGGTGGAATGCTGTGTATCCGATATGTGGATAATCAAGATATAAGGCTTTTTTATTTTTCCGGATGAAAACACAATTTTTTAAAAAGAATTTCACGGTTTTAAGTAAAAGAAATGAACCCAGCGGAATCCGAAGAAGTCATGTAGGTAAAAAGGCGTTACCGATTTAGCCTATGCAATATGCATACCATCTACTAACTACTACCTTTAACTGCTTACCTTTAAGAATGCGCAATGTTTGCTTTTAAACTTAATGATGATTGATAATGATGACTCTTTTACACTTCTCATGAATTCATGATGATTTGTATAGAGCCAAAAAGGCTAACGTTTCTTTTATGCATGAGTACTACTACTTGGCTAAAAAAAACTAAAAGTATTTTATTATGCAAAACGATTCTAGTAAATGAGGTACGAATTCGTCGGCAAGTTGTAAGTTAGTAATTTACCCGGCAGTCATTTTTAGTAACGGGCCATAATCGGGTAGTGAACTTACCAAAACCAAGTTGATAAACATGACGAGTCTATTTAAAGAATATCTCGTCTTTTTTGTCTACTTTTGACACAGAAAACAAACTGAAAATAATGTATCCTGTCTAATTTGGGTATCTTCCTATCTCATGATTCTTTTCAAAAAGTCCGCATCACGTTCATCCATCTTCATTCGTTTCTTGAATTTTTTGAGTTCCTTTTGTGAGGGAAGTGCGAAGAGAACTGCAGAGTTCGTAAAGGTGTTTTCAGTACTTTTCATTGTGCTCAAGTGACATGAGTAACTTTTTTAGTGAGTGGGAGGGGATGATAAGATGAGAAAGCGTGCATGTCAATGAAAAAGAAGAAGCTTTGGATATGAAAAGGATGAAAAGAGATCCCGTTACGGAGCCTGCAGCAGTCACAATCACAAAATCGTTCCTGTTCCACATCATGAAAACCAGCACAGGGAAAAAATAAGTCATCGTAAAACTTTAATCATGATTCATCTTATCTTACCATCATTACATTTATCATCTTATCACCATTCATTATATCATCACGAAAATAAATGATCATTGATCAGCTAAAGCATAGCCTAAAAAATAACGTTTGGCGACAAAGACGAATCTCTGATCTTGTTCTTCTGATTTCAAATCCTGTCTCTAGATGGTGGATAAATGCAATATGGGGAAGGCACATACAATATGCAAATAACATGCAAATCTCACAGCATACATTGCATTGTGTTGTGAAACGAATGAATGGTTGATCTAATTTGAATATATATGTATGTATTGGCTAATTTGACTATGTATCAGCTTGGGTTATCGATCAGCAGGGAAAGCAGCTGCTGAAAAGCTCAGATATCAACATTGACTTTGTGATCGCCATCATCGGAGAATGATGATACGAGATTCGATTGGGATTACTGACCCAATCTCTTGGAGTGAGTGATACTACTGGACAGAGAAAAGTGAAAAGATGAAACTTTTTCGAATTTTGAATCTTCCCCCGTCTAAGGATGGATGGGGATTGGTGAAGAAAGTCCTTCCTCCTGTTGGAACCTGTCGACTTCGGCTCGGAATGGGTTAAAAAGTAATCGAGAAAATTTGAACATACTTCTAGTAGTAAGTCAGTTAGTGTGTCTTCAACCGTCACGAACCGTCGAGTTAGAATTTCAAGTGAAAATCGGAATGTGGATATGATTATTTAGTTAAACTTTTTTTTGTGGAGGACTAAAAAAATTAATTGTTATTAAAATTTAAAAAATTTAAAAAGATTTTTTGATTGCTGAAGGCAGTGAAGTTTTCGTTTATTCTCATTCGTAATTATCTTATCTTGAGTTTCGGAGAAACATTTCGGCGAAGGCGTGAGGTAGTGGGAACGGAAACCTAATTAGTGTAACAAAAGAATTGACTAATTGTAAGATTTTTTTAGCTTCAAGGGGTCGGCCATGACAAAAACTCCAAACCTCGGGGGAAATGGCAGGAGAAAGGTACAAGTGGCCAAGAAAAGTACGGCCAAGTTTAGTCGGGATCCGGGGGGTAGTCCAGGGATGGCCACTAGAAATCATTTTCGGGGGAAGGGAGGAAGCTCTCAGGCTGGAAGCTCCCAGGGCAGCTTAGATGTGACTCCAAGAACACGATCCGGAACTGTTAAGGTGGTCGAGAGGAAACGTTTGGATTTGCTGATGGATTCGAAGGGGGAGGAAGCTTTGAGTGGACGAACCTTGCCGATCGAAGGAAGTTGTGCTGGGGAAGGTTCCCAAACACAACCAAGGCGTCGTTACAAGTAGGTTTATGGTGTATTTTGCGTAATTGGGATTGGATGAAACACATTTGTGATTATGATGAATGTTGTAGAACATTGAACATTGATTGTTAGTGAACTTCGATCTCATGGAACTAATTTGTTATTATACAATTCATTTTCAGGCCTATGTTTTTGGCTCTCCAAGAGATCCGGAAGTACCAGAAAAGTACAGAGTTGCTGATTCCCCGGTTGCCCTTTCAACGACTGGTTCGGGAAATATGTCAAGAATTCAAGATTAATTTTCGATTCACGGCGTCGGCGATGGGAGCAATACAGGTAATACGTAAGAAATGTTAAGGTGTACATTGTACCTTCTACAATGCATAATATTGTTTATTTAATTCGAAAACTAATCGTGTGTTTGTTGATGCAAATCTGATGAAGTGAAATGTGTTAATAAAAGTAAAATCGTGTGTTTTGCTATGAATTTAGGAAGCAGGGGAGGCCTATTTAATAGGCTTATTTGAAGACACAAACCTCCTTGCTATTCATACGAAAAGGATCACCATCAAGACGCATGATATCCAGTTGGCGCGGCGCATCCGTGGAGAAACGTATTATTTGTAACGTCACATGTCAAAAAATTTAACTTCTACCGAACCTTCTTCTTTGTTAAGTGTCAACTCTGGATGATTTTGTTATGATTAACTCGTTAGTTTTGTTATATACCTTAGAAAAGTTAAAAATTTTAATGAAAATTATAAATAATGTATTCATAATGTTTATTGTCAGTGTTATAAATGTACATAATATGGAAAAGCGAAAATGTAAATAAAGAAACTAAAGTAAAAAGTATTTTAGAACATGTACAGTGAAGAAATTGGCGTGCTATAAAATTTAATGTTAGACCAGTAGTTTATTATATTTTCTGTAAGTTAATTATGCTCTCACGGTTCCTACATTAAGCAAATACAGGCATTTAAAAAAAATAAAACATCTAATAAACTAATGCTTCATTTTCAATACTGTCCAATGGTGTAACACAAGTCAGAAGAAACAAAATTACTATTATATTTTTCGTTTACATTAAACGGTTCACGTTCGCAATTTCAGTAATTGAAAATATTTTTACGATTGATTATCAGTTAGTATGAAGGTTTTACTTAAGTAGCATTTTCAATAGTTTTTAGGGAACATTTCATAATCTGATTTAATTTTTCATTGTATGCTTTTACGGTAGAATAGTAGCAGTTTGCCCTGTTTGGTTAGAAAATCGGTACTTACAAGTTCAGTTAGGCAGCTATACTTTTGTTATTTAATTTACTGCAGGAAGTTTTGGTTTGTGTCTGGATACTGACAAAGAACATATACCTACATATAAACATGCCATGAAGATTCTTCGAAATTAAAAACAAATTACAATAATTGATTAATAAATTCATTACTACCTACTATATGTAGCATTAGCCACTAGTACGAAATACCGTTTGCAGAGTTCACAAAGAAGGGTGAATTTTTTACGAGCAAGCTGAAAGAGAGAAATCAATTTTGCATCAATGAAAATGATGCAGCATTTCTTGCTGTGTACGAAAGGGATGAATTGACAAGTTTTAGTGATTTTTACTTTGCCTACAGTTTGGTGCAATCCAATCCGCAATCCTACATGATGGCTAAAATTAGTATAGCATTTATTTTTTTTAGTTTATATAAAGTTTTAAGATAAATGAATTGGAAAAATCCTTTTTAAATTCTGAAACATTTAGCGTTAAATTGGCACCATCTCCTCGAGTTGACTGACTTGACACCTTCTTCCCATAATGCCAAATGCCAGCATCATCATCCGTAAATTAATCATGAATTGCGACTTTCTAATCAAGATCAAATACACAAGACAGTGCAGTGCAACAAAATGTAGTCTCTTACGAGAAAAAGCACAAACGTGTTAGAAACTGCTACATAACTTATTGTAAAAATTCAGACTCCTTTGCTTGTAAGGATAGATTATGTATTTTTTTGCATAAGATCTGTGTGATCTGATTCACTCTTCAGTTTTAACTGTTTAGTCATTTTCCTCCTTTTTGATAAATGAATAGACTGCGTGTGGACATTATTTAATACGTATAGTTATTTTATTTTCTGAGAAGCGTCACGGGTTCAGGAGAAAGTGATTGAAAATCTGTTACAAACAGTTTGCACGTATACGAGGGTATAAATAAGTGGACGGGATGACGGCAGACATATTGTTAGTCCTAATATTGAAGTGTCTCATGAACTGTTACCAACAGCTCAAAAGACTTCGGTTTAAAATGGAGGTCTTTAAGATGGTAACTAGATTGGAGGAAATTTTAATCAATAGTTTGTAAATCGTGGTTAAGAAAATTACAGAAACTTGTCAAAATTGTTTTGTGGCTGCAGATGTTCCCGTGCCTCCTCGCTTTCCTCACAGTATTGTCACATACAGAAGCCACCAAGGGGTGGAAAGGGAAAGGGAGTAAAGTGATCGTAGTCTCGACCGGGTAATTGTGCCAAACTTTAAAAAATATTATTGTTTATGCTTGGAATGCGAATGATTGAAATTCTAAAGGAAAGTACACAAAATATCATCCTGTTTCGCCTTGAAGAAATGTAGAGTGAGCATATGATGACACCAAAACGACTATTTGCTATAGCATAACGCAAGGATATAAAAAAGTGAATGCATTGTCATCTTACGTCCTACACACATAATGCATGACTGTGTATATTTTTCGATCCTTACGTGGAAGCGTATATAATGCCAGACTACTTTGTGTAGCTTATGTGGCGAATAGCATTACTCATGCATGGTTATGGTGCGTTGTGAAAATTTCGTTCCTTTCATTCACAAGTTCGAATCGCTGTGCACTGCATGTGCTGTGTTAGGACCTCGGATTTTGTAGACGATCCTGGATTTGGACCTCTGAGTTTTAGATTTTATGGTTATTTATTATGCATTTCTTATGGATGCGTCTTGGTAATTTTTTTTTCTGTGTCTAATTATTGTTCATTTTTTATCTTAATCGAAAGTATTTCCATATTCAAGGTCAGGTTAGGTTTCAACCGGTTAAAATATCAGAGTCGTGTACATCGTGACGAACTAGCCTGATCTGAGTTAATCTTTTGTTTGAAATTATGATGCGGTTTTCTGTATCTGAAAGAGGAAGAGTTCAACTACCTGCTGCTGCTTTCACATTTTGCCTATACGGAAGGAGTGTTGAAATACTACGGGCTAAAATATTTGAAATTCAGAGCGTGTACAGTAGTTCCCTTCACAGCATAGCATAGCTAAAACCATCCAATGAATTACTAGCTAAATTTTTAACTTGTTTTTGAATTTCGCTCTGCACTTTTTAGCTGTTGTGGTGGATTATAAGCTCTGATTGTGAGACGCACGTCTCGCTTTGCCTCAAACTCCTCGCGCTAAATCCAAAGCGTCCCAATTTTCCCTTTCCGTCCGCCCATTCCAACAACAACCCATTCCCAGCCAGTAGTGAGTCTGTGAGTGTTGCTGTGTTCGGAGCCTTCCCTTCTGTCTGTTCTCTGGATCCCGGAACAAAAAAAAGTTCTCCTATTCCAGTTTAATTTGTAGGGACTACCTTTCTCCTCTTCACCTCCCTCTTTTGTATATTGACCTTTGAACTGTCGTCTCTTCAGTTAAGTCAAAGTGCCATCATCATCATCATCCGCCTCCTCGTCCAGCTGACAGCAACTGGTAACGTCGTCATCAAGTCATCGTCGTGAGTAAATTGTGTACCGTCCCAAAATACCTTCCCTAATTATTTCAGTGAAGCCCAGTCCCTCTCCAAACTACCCCAACCCCCTCTCCAAACTACCCCAACAACACCCACCACAACCCCTTCCCGATTCATTTCAACTCACTCAACACGATTATTTTTTAGCTTATTTATTTATTAGTTTGGGGTTTATTAGCTGCGAGCTGTGAAGGTTCCTTTTTTAATGATAGCTAAATTATTAGCTAAAGGAGCTGTAACGGTCGCTATCAGTCATACTAACTCAGGAGCTAAATGTTATTTGTTTATGTTTGTTGGTTAAACTTTATGAGTCAAGTTAGGTCCCTGTTCATTTTCTTTTTTCTTCTGCATGCACAATGAACAACGGAAAGGAAAAAAAGTTTTGCAGTTTCAAGTGTGCTTACTGTTATGTTCGGAATGATTCTAATTTTAATATTTTGTTTGTAGATTTCAGTGTCGATTTCAACATCATCATCATTATGGGTGACACAGCTGTTGAAAACTATTTTAACACGGAGAAAGTTGATCCGGAGATGGGGGACTCACAGAGAGATTTGGATCGTCAGATGCCGGATGCAGAACAATCAATGTTCAGTGTCGCAAGTGTCGTAGCCTTAGAATCAGGCACTTCTGTTGGTCATCAAACAACTTGTGCATCGGTCACGTTGGAACTGGAATCGAGTAAAATTGAATCATCGCTGCCATCAACAAATGTATGTCACGTTAACGTCCCGGACTCAGACCACAACGTCGCAACGAAACGATCTACCACATCCGAACGTCCTGTATCATCATCATCGCCACTTGCGTTGCCTCCCTGTCCTTCTGATATCACTGCAGCAAAGAAAGCGGCAGATCAACAACCTAGTTCTCCCCGTCGGCTGATTGACAGTAGCGCATTGAAGGAGTCCCGTCGTCGTCCGATGTCGATTAAGTTTACCTGTAGCCCTCGGGAATCTGCCGTTAAGTTAAACTCTGTCACGGCTGTAAAAACTGAGTCATCGGCCGGTAAAGTTGAGGAGTCGTCTGTCATCTTGATTCCTGGACCTTTTGTTTCATCAACGCTCGTTACGGCTGCGACTCCATCACCGGCAGCAGAATCTGTTCCTGGACCGGCCACCCCATCAACAACTTCCAGAACAGCACCACCCTATGTAAAGGCTGTACCAGAGGAAGGTTCAGAGTATCAGCAATGGAGCTTTGAGGTTCCCCATACATCTGTCGGAATACTACTTGGACAAGGAGGCTTCGTACATAAGCAGTTGGTGAGACAATTTCGTTTGGAGGTATTCACGGTGTCGCCATATGTGAAGACTGAGAACCATCGTCAGCTGCGGCTTCGTGGAAAATTCGACGATTTGTGGTAAGCAATATACTAATTATGATTTCTAGCTGTCATTTCATGAGACTGGTGTATCTTAGGTTAGGTTCACGTCCTGTTAGGTTAGGATCCATCACAAAACACTTGTTTGATAATTCTTTATGAAGTTTTGGTACGGCTCTGGATGCAAAAAAAATATTACCGTTGTCCTTTCTTTTCCTTTTAGTGACGCTGTTGAAGAAATGGAACGACTGTTTGCCGCAAAAGGTGTTGATGGAGGGACAGCGTCTCGCCTCAAAACATATAGAAAGCGGATTGTAAATCTGGAGTCCCCGTTTTTTACGGTATTCTATCATTCCCATCTACTCTACCACTATTACAATAAAATGACAGAACACGTAATACTTGCGAACCACCTTATATCGATGATTTTCTATTATTTTGTTGTTTTGACAGGAAATTATGGACGTGGCCACGGTTCCTGTTGGATTGTTGCTGGGTTCGGGGGGGATCAGAATTAAGAACATCGAGACAAAAACGAGGACTGTTATTTATGTACTTCAGAGTCCTAAACTGGCCACACGTGCCGTTTCAGTTGGACAGTTTGAAAGATACGAAGTAATGATCCAAGGAAGCTCCCAACATGGTGTCCAAGCAGCGGCATCAACCATTCAACATATAATAGACTTATATGAGTTCACACAACGTCGACAGAATGTCGATTAGTTGGAGAAATATATACATATACTTTACTTAAAATATATATTACTAATTTACCTGTTAGTTAATCTCATAACTTCTCACTCCAACTTAATTTTCGAGTTACACTTCTTCTTATAATAACATATTGTCATTTTTCTTGTTTTATCTCACTGTTTTGAAATGTAATGATGCGTTTTTTGATATCACCCTCATGTTTAAATACAAACGTATACTGTATTTCCCTTTTTGTTATGTCCGAGTGTTTTTTACTTTTTGTAATTCTAGAAGTATTCCAGTGTTGCATCACCTAGCTCTATGAAAAAGCTAATTGTATTACGAATATGAAACTTAATCGTACATTAAATACTTATGTTTAGTTAATAGCTTTTTTGTGTCATTAAAGAAATTGATGTTCTATAGATAACAAACAAACATATGATTGTATAAGATGTTGGATTATGTTTTGGTGGATTTGATTTCATTTATCTATTTTGTGTCATAAAATCATCATTAGTTGTTGAAAATATAAATTTTTAAACCTTCTGCAATATTTGTTTTTGGTTCCAATTACTTCCTTTTATAGTCCGACTTTATTTATACTTAATAACACTCATCAGCGTATGAAGCACACTATGGTTTACATTTTATGCTTATCAGAAAAAAAAGACTTACGATTAGTGTATACATAACCCTTTCCGTGTTATGCAAATCTCTGGATGAGAGTAGGGAAAAGAATGCAAGGGTTGCAAATTATAAGCAATGATGAACTTGCCGGATATATGACACCCAACCATCATTGCTAAATATTTCAATATTATGCTCATTTTAGAAAATACCACTTCAACGGTGCGAAACCATTTACATGTTGCTTTTATTCAATTTTTGGTAGTTTCCATTGTTTTTTCATGCAACCAATATTTTTAATTCCTATCATAATTATTTCTTATGTCATTTTAAATGCGTCTACTGTGTGAGGAACTCCATTATTGTAAAGCAATTGCAGTTATGCGCCGTTCCCACTAAGTCTAAACAGAGTTTAATTTTTCATTTAGTTTCTTTGTATCCCTGTCCATATCTTTACTTCATCACAGAAATTCACCGTATCACAGTGTCCGTTTTAATAAGCTGACAGCAACAGGTGAAAGACGTTGGGCATTTTGGTGTACGTTACTACCCCATTTCGACGATGGACGCAACTACCTACCCGCCGATGGTGCCGGTTCCGCCGCACGAGAAACAGGCCAACTACTTTCAACAAGCTATGCCGCCTGAGAAGGAGCTTTCCATTGACAGTCTTCGTCAATTTTGGAAAACGATTGTAGATACAGCAACAATCAACCCTAACTGTGATGAAGTCAAAACGGCAATGGAGAAGTTCCACTTGTGTGAGCTGGACTGGAACATACTGGCAGATGACAACCAAAGGCGGAAATCGGCTGCAGCCTACTTTACCATTGTCCACTACTTACTTGAAAATTGTGGACATCACGTCATTGAATTGAAGCTGGAGTCACGGCATCAAATTACTGAGACCTGGTACATCGAGGACATTTATAAGCGGAAGCTTGTCCTATTCCAGAACCTGGCAAAATGGTGTCCTTCTCTGGAAGCTTTGTGTTGGAAAGAGAATGGTCTTCCAAAGGACATTCCTTGTGGGGTGGAGAAAGACTTGCAAGATTGTGTGAAAAAAGTTACCTCTATGAATCTGAAATACGCTGATGTGTTCTTTTTCCACCAATTCAGCAAATGCGTACTTGTGGCCCGGAAATTACTTCTTCGTAAGCAGCATAACTTATTGTTGCAGCTTGGTATAAAAAAAACGGTGTCATTATTCATATTACGACCATACCTTTGTTTCCTTATTATATTTTAGACTTGAACAGCTCTTTGGTGGAATTGAATGTGGCAGCTGACATATTCCGTAAAGTGACAACTTTCTCCAAGCTTAGCTTTGAATCTTTGACCGTTCTACGCTTAAACAATTACGGGTACGATAAAACAATGATCGCGATGGATTACGCTTACCTATACTCTCGGCTTTTTCCGCGTTTGGCATTTCTGGGAGTTTCACTTGTGTATGCCGCCGTTCTGAATGACCTGCCTACACTGGTCAACGTTTTAAGCACAAATACAAGGCTGATTGAGTTTCAGTTGGACCAAACTGTCAAAGTTTTGACTACGACCCTATCATCTCCCCATCCCAAGATCAGACGTCTCGACCGACTCTACATTGACGCTCTCTCTTCTACTGAAACCAACCTGAACATTTTGGAGTTGGTAGAGCATACTGATGAAGTCATCATCCTCAACTGGAATAAAAAACTTCTATGCAACAAGACGGCTGCCTACTACGTAAAACTACTTATTCCAACCTGTCCAACTTTAATCTTACAACGTGCCGAAGACTGCCACAACGATGAAGAGGAAGAATCTTGGTTCCAGTACGACATGACGGCAATCCCTGCTATTACCGATCCTAAATAACAAGGATGCTTTTTGATAACTCTACACTTGATACAAATGTCCTTACAATCTACAATTACAATGAACCACTTTTACATTACTTTTTAATTCTCACCTCGCTCAACTAATTTTTTACATCTTTTGAATTCTTGTATATCATGTAATAGTAAAAAAACATGAAAATATAACAGAATTGTATTTGTTCAAACTGACACAATAAAACCGCTTTATGTGGAATGAATTAAATTAATCCATTTATTTCTAGCAATTGTTTAGTTGCATATTATGTGTCTATAAATATTTCCACATCATCACATGTCTTATGTATTTGAGTAGCAGCTTTGTAGTAGTTGTACGAACGAGGGTGAGACTGTTGAGTTTGTAACGTGCGAACAAGAATCCCAATTTGTCTGAATGGCAGATATACAATCGAGTTGGGGGTCGTCGCAGCCCAAATCGAGCAATTCATGGGGAATCGCAAGCCGGTCGATATTGATTGACTTTTGGATTTGTAGGAATCGCATAAAGTTTTGTATAATATCTCAACTTCAAATAAGTCTGGATGCTTTTTTCCTATGCATCATCAATTAGCCTCGATAATTATCCGCACTTTAAAACCCTTTTTGTTCTGAACTTAAACTAAACCCTGCTTTTTTCCCTGAAGTATTGAGTGGGTAACACATACTTCTTTTCTTTTCTTCTTTCTTGTTCTCTACAGCAAACTACTTTCCAAAGCCATTCACATGATTATCACCACTACTGTGAATTGCTGCTTGGATATTACCATCCAGAAGCAGAGGGTTATGGAGATCTGTAGGATTGTGGACGAGTGATGTGGGATTAGTTTCACGTTGCCCCCATTCAGAACTGTCTAAATCATTTGATCAGCTTCCTTCTTTGAATTTCAATACCTTCATACATAAGTATCTAGATACTTTATCTGAAGCCGCAAAACATTAGTGATGATGATAAGATGATCTTTATCCCGCCGCTGCAAGTACATATATAGCTGCGGTTAATCATATCCCAATTAATCAAACATGAAAAATGATTCTTGATGGCTTTATGTTTTTGGCAGTCTGCTGTCAGATCCCCTAAAGTATGCATTCTAATTGCTTGTCCTATACTTAATTCCAGAATGTCTTATGGAGGAAGGAATATTATTACTTTCTCTGCCATCATGTAGGCTCTTTGCAACTTTGTTGCATTCGTACTTGACGGACTTACTGTCTCCATTATTGATTCAATGAATATTCTCTAGCTTTGTTTCCTTCTCCCCGCTACTCATATATTTATGCAAATGAATAGTACTACTACAAGTCTGGACTCGATCAAGTTTTTGTCGATCGTATATGTACGTACACACACACACACACTTTAGTTTACATAGGAGCTTAGCTTGTCCTCCATCCGTCGAATGCATTTGTACGTAGGGGTAATGTGCTACTTGACAAGCTTCTAATTTCTCATTTAAAATTCTGTATTTCGTAAATCAATACTACAGTACCCGTTGAGTGGTTGCTTCAGATGATGATGATCATAAGGAAAACTGACTAGGCATTCGTAACAGATGATTACTTGCATAAAGTATATTTTTACTCAAGAATTGAGGGTTGATAAATTGAACCCGCACTCACGCTGTAATAGCCACAGTGAAGGAGAAAGTTGTCGAAAATTTGATCTTTTACTTTTTCAATATTTGTTAAGCGTTTTGTTTAACTGACTGTTATTGTAGGCAAACAAAAGTTAATTGTGTCATACCTCTTGAATCTTGAACGTAATTGACGTAGACGCGTGTAGAGTAAGTGTGAATTTCAGTTTGTGTTGTTTTTCTATTTCGGTGACGCACGCTTTACCCAAGGTAAGTGTAAAAAAATACTTATTTTTGTTCATGGGCTACTCTTATTATTGTAGCGATTTTTTGGTTTTGTTGGAAATTATTGCTTTTTGTCTGTTATTATTGCACAGCATTGTAATTGTGAGTGATTTATTAATATCCAATTTTTAGGCGCAACAAAATGGCCGCAAGTTATTGGGAACCTTCTCCATATCGGTTTATGGAAGGAGGTGTTGAGGTTGACTTCATCAGCTTAGCAGGGCCTGGAAATCCTTTAGCAGAGGATGACATTGTGGTAAAAAGTTTATTGCGTGTTTACTCAGGTTCATTAAGAAGCCTACAATTGATGACGACAGAGTGGCAACATCGTATGCTAGCCTTAGTCCCATTTGACCTGGCCTTTAACTTCGACGTTGCTGTTAGAGCAATCTACAAACATGGTGAGTAACACTACGAAGAAATATGCACAGTTTTGTCATTACTTAATTATTATCGTGGAGTTTATTATGCTATTGCATTCAGACAGAATCTAAAAACGAACAAACTTTTGGTCCTGCATAATGATATTCAAACATGACGGTGGATTGAATTTTTACTGTGTTGTTTTCCATTCAAAAACGCACTGATGTTACTTTACTTACTGCATTTTGAATGTACTATAACGCTATCATATTTTCTAATTGTGTGATTTTATTTGTTACAGATGCGCCCTTCTCTCTATTTTGGCATACCATCGAGGATATCCTGACTGTTGGAGCAAACGTCGATTATTTTTACAGGTATCCTCATTTGGATCCATTCAGAAGACCAATCGGACCAAATCCTCAACAGTATAACTGGGCTCTCTCCTTCATGTTGCCGAAAACCATGGAGTCCGAGTCGTTTGTCGAAAGACTGGGTAGAGTTCGGAATTTTCCATTTGGGGAAGTTTCGGATCTTGAGTTGGGAGTTTTAAAGTTGGAATTTTTTTTGGCATAAAACTCACCAGTAAAGCTCTTAAATATGTTTTTAGATGTAACTAAGACGTTTAAAGTCCATTAGGGGTGTGTAGAGTTCGGAATTTTTCATTTCGGGAAGTTTGGGAATTTGAGTT